>JAWQEG010006371.1:0-24330 GCA_033782935.1 Petrolisthes cinctipes
TAGGGTGTCTACATGAGTGGATCTCATATTCACACAAGGTATAAGAATTTCATAGTTCATTAATTAGTTTTATGTAAGTCATTTCATGTGCCTCAATCGAAATGAAATATAACTTATAACACACACACACACACACACACACACACATACACACACACACACACACACACACACGCCATTTATTCAGTCATTCTAGGCCCAAGTTTATGACACCTAAATAAGCCTCAATCTGTACACCCAGGAAAAAAAAAAAGTCCCTCCTTTACACAACTGCAACACACATAGCATCGCGCCTTTACGCAAGGAGACGCTAACTGGATTACGTATATAGCCCCTCGGTCATAAGTCTATTTCAAGGGTAGTTAACAGCCCTTTACTGTCTCCAAATGGGTATCTTAAGTGATCCCTCTCACGCTACTATATAATCTCGAATTCTTATTGTTCAAGGTTAACCAACGCGGACTTTGTGCTGCTACGACAACTACAACTACAACTACAACAGCAACTACAACTACAACAGCAACTACAACACCTCCTCCTCCTCCTCTTCCTCTTCCTACTACAACCACCGCCAGTAATGGTAGTAGTACTTCTACTATCACCACCACATCTATGTACACACTATACTGTAAACACTCTCAAGCCTGCAATGTTTTTTTGTTTTTTTAGCCATGTTCCTAAGGTGTTGGTGGCAGCTTTATCAAACCAAACTAAATCCGGTTACATGTGTGCCTGGCTCAGTGGTAAACAACTGCCTCACGTTCATGCTTAGTTGATGCTTGTTAGGTTTCATGGCGCGCTTACAAAAAACATCCTACTATTTTTGATGTCCTGCCGCTGGTCAAAATAGTAGAGACGTTGAAAAATATGAAAAATTTCTCATAGCCCCTATATGACGAGACCGTTTACACTCCCTACCCTCAACCCTTAAAGTGATAGTATACTTTTGGTACATTAGGGTTTTATAATTCCTCCAAAGGGTGCCGGGAAACAAGACCGGATTGACAAAAATAATGGTGGCCTGTTGTCTGCATGGAATAGTGTGTAGGAATCAGTTGCTCTTGATTTACCAACACTAGATTTACCATAACACATTTTTACCACTCAATCCAACTCCTTTGACTCATCACCTTCCAAATCTCATTCCCCTCTCGTCAGAACAACTCTTCTGTTAATCACATCTTCCACTTGCCATAAATTCTCGTAATTTTGCCACTCCCTTCTCATTAGTCTACTACTTCATCACATATTATATTCACTTCCCTCTGATTATAACCACTTATTATTTATTGATCCTCTTTTCCCATTATACCCTACTCGCTATTCCAGCCACACACACACACACACACACACTTCATTATCATCTATCCTCAACTCCTTTACTCAGAAGTGGACCATGTGTGTGTGCGTGCATGTGTGTGTGTGTGTGTGTGTGTGTGAACGAAACGCTGGACAAGTCGCACGTGAACACACACACACACACACTTAGTAACACACATATCATTACCAAACATAAAACCTACGCAATACAAGCGTACAGTGACTGTGGCTATACACTGTCAGTCACAGAGACAAGTAAACAAACAAACAAACAAACGTGCAGCTACTCCCAACAACCCACACTCACTCACTCATGGGGTATCGTTGCCAACACTCTATAAGTTGACAGTGCCAACACTATAGGTGCCAGTGCCAACAGCTGCTAACCCTGACCACTGACACCATGAACTGACTATTGTGACGGGGGAGACAATGGTAGAAGTGAGGTAATGTGTTGATAATTGGCGACGACTCGAGGTGATGCAACGTAGGTGTGGTCAGCGTGAGGTGTGCGGCTATTGTCTGTCACCTGAGTACAGTCACTCACAAACGTTTGGTTTCTTGTTCACTAATCTATATCCTCTCATAAATGTGTCTTGAACAAACTGAAGATGCGTTCATAAAAACATATAGTTACACTTAATTATTCCGGTATATATGACAATGAGGAAACCGCAAGAAATAAATACCACATAGAATTACTGTATTAGGAGTTACTGATGAATAGAACTGTGTACAACTTATGACCGCGACTGTACACGAAATGAGGTAAATGTCACACCATTGTGGGTAAGAGAACAGTCCGAGACCTTGATAAGAGTTTTGTTTTAGCACGGTCACTGTAGGCCTTGGGTATAAACAAACATACACACACAAACGACAAATCACGTCTCGGTGAATAAACACGTTCACTATGGCAGGTTTTCCAATGCAGGGGTGAATAGCAACACTTATTAATAAACATTGGAAAAAATTAGAATATTATTGTAAAAGGCGTTCCAATTAGTGCTGTGCCAGCGATTTTCAAGTTCTTATTTATACTTTTATTCCTCCATACTATTCCAGATGACACATTTATACTGAAGGAGGAGTCACTGTCACGTGGCCCAGTTCGGGGAAATCACTAGCCTACAATTAATTAGCCGACCACATTGTGTGATTTGTACCCTATAGACAGAGACAAACAGACGTGCTGAATAACTACTTACTGTAAAGGTCTGGGAGGGAGGGAGGGAAGGTAGAGGGGATTGTTACTAAACCTCCCCATGCATAACACTGACATCGTAACCTTCCTTGACTCGGATGGAAATACTCGGTGAATGAATATGAATGAATAAATGAATGAATGGGATGGAGGCGGGATAAGTTAATGTGAGGATGGCTGGATGAATGAGTGAACTGATGGATGAGATGTTGGATGGCTTAACGTATGACCAATGAATTGAGAGATAAATAAATGGATGAATGAACATACGTATGGATAAATAAATGAATGAATGAATAAATGGCCAGATGGATAAGGGAATGAATGCATGAATAGAGAGATGAATGAATGGATGGATGGATGGATGAATCAGTGAGGGATAAATAAATAGATGACTAAATGAATATAGTTGGGCTGTTGAACAGAAGTTGGATTTGTCATTCCTAACATGCAGAGTCAATTGGTGTGATGCAGATGGTGAAAACCCAGGCCATGATGTGTCAAAGGTCAACAACACATCATCTTTCCCAAGCTCCTGTCCCTCCTCTCACTCACGCACTCACTCTTTCGGTCTTTTCTGCTTTCTCATTTTTCTTCATAACTGCTGTGTGTGTGTGTGTGTGTGTGTGTGTGTGTGTGTGTGTGTGTGTGTGTGTGTGTGTGTGTGTGTGTGTGTGTGTGTGTGTGTGTGTGTGTGTGTGTGTGTATTTTCTCTCCATTAGTGCTGTCTGTCCTGCTTTATGTTACCTCTGCTTCTGTCTTCTGCTTGTTTCCTCTGCTCTTATTCATCTTCTGTTCTTGTTCGTCTGTTTCGTCAGCTCTTGTGTGTCTGTTTCCTCCACCCTGTCTGCCGTTTCCCAATTCTACCGTTTTCTTCACTACCTCCATAAATTTTAAGTCCTCGGTGGTTGCATAAGATACTTCTGCTTCATCTGCCTTCTGCTTTGCTATCCTTATCTTTGACTATCACTGGGGGGTAATATATTTCCTACCAGTAATCCTCAAATCAGGTCACCTCGTGTGGACCGTCTGTTGTGGTCTGCGTATCTATGTAACTATGAAACTCTTTATACTTTCAAACTTCCTCCATTCCTTACTTCTGAAGCACCTTACTTTAATACAGTATACCTTCCTTTTCTATGCTTCGGATTACCCTCTAGTACACTCCACTACCATTTCTCCATACTCCTCCAACCTCCTCCTCTAGGTATAAATCCTTCCTCGGTATTCTCGTTTCAAACTCCTTCATTCTTCACTTCCTTTCTTTTCGTTTCAAACTCCTTCATTTTTCTCTTCCTTCCTTCTCGTCTCGTTTTGTCCTTCCTTCCTTCCCTGCTCGTTTACCCTTCCTTAATTGCCATCTAGCCATCCCTTCCTGCCCTACACTATACTCCCCCATACCTCCACACCCTACCAGTAGTAAACATAGCGTGTGGTGGGTCATCAGTGTCGTCAAGAGGGCCACTATGTGTAGGGACTGAATACCCACCCTACTGTATTGTACACTCATTCATTATACCCTGGTCTATACTACACCCCACACCCACCCCCGCCCCCTGACTCACCCTCTCCACTCCACCCCACTCTCTGCGTCACTCTCCTTCTATACCACACCCCACACCCATACCCACACCCGCCCCCTGACTCACCCTCTCCACTCCACTCCACTCCACTCCACTCTCTGCGTCACTCTCTCACACCGGTAATTACTCTGGGCAATTCGTCAGTCACATTATAAGGCCGAGTCAATGGGGCCAGTCATAGTAGAGAGGTCACGAAGGAATGTGTCAACTTGGCCTTGGATTGTCAGGTGTTACGCAATGGTATAATATGTTTGAGGAAATATGTGGGACAAGGATTACTGTTGTACATTTTCTAGGGCAAAAAAAAAAAAAAAAAATCTCTCTATTTATCCCTACGAGTACTGAAGTAAAATATATAATGAACTACACCACTGAGTATGTTTTGTATCTGGTGAAGAAAAAATGAGTGAGACATATTATACGATGCCTATACTCTATGTCAGGCAAATCATGTATACAAATAGATGATCAATGTGGATAGAAGTATTAATAAGTATCTCCTCTCCTCACCCCGGTGTGGATTATAAGTATACAACCTTTTCTATTATTTCTCCTTTACATCAACGACTGTGTGCTTCTCCCTGTGACGGCATCAAAGACCTCTAAACAGTGTTGCTTCTGCGTGCGTTAAAAAAAAAACCCTGCCTGGAGATTCATTGCTTGAGGAACACCGCTGTCATCCGTCTCGGTGTGGTACCTACTACAAGTTTCCGTTCGACAGGCTCTGCAGGCGACAATAATCGTTCACTGGACATTCTTTCGATACACTGGGGGGCTGCCATTCAACTTTGTAAAAAAAAAATATATATATATATATCGGTACTCGGTATATAAAAAAATAAAAATCGCTGGAGAAGAGGAAAAAAAAGAGGAAGGAGAAGAGGAAGAAGAGACAGAAGAAAAAAAGAAGAGGAAGAAGAAGAAAAAAAGAAGAGGAAGAAGAAGAAAAAAAGAAGAGGAAGAAGAAGAAAGAAAGAAGGAAAGAAGAAAGAAAGAAGGAAAAATAAAAAAATAAAGAAGAAAAAAATCGTGGGTATTGTCAGTCTGTTTTCAAGGACGTGGGAGCGAGTTTTCCTGCTTCTATTTCTATTTTTCCCTCAACATTTTAAACGCACACTGCATGGATGAATTATTACCCACGCCTCAACAATGGTCCGGTTAAATGGGGCGTGGTAAGTAAAATCTCGTTCAGTTCCTCTACCAGACGCACTGAAAACATCTATAGAAATTTAATTATTTGGCTTATCTAAGGGGAGTCAGTCTGGTTGGTGAATTGGAGGACTACTTACTTATTCTTCCAAATTCTGCCACGAAACAGATCCTCTAAAAGTTACAATGAAGACGTCTGTTTCCTGGCGTAGTATGGGGGAATCAAATAGCTTTCCGTTTCACCAACAAGAGATGCTTCCCTTTTAAGGAGGATCACCTGTTGTTAGCAAATCGGCAGGCTACTGATTCCTTCATACTACGCTACAAAACAGATCCCCGATGGGTGTATGAACACTTATGTATGTACTTTTTAGTTTCTTGGCCTAAAGTGGAGGAATTAAGAGCCTTCCCATCTGGTCAAAGTAAATGAATGACCCCTTTAATCACCAAATGAAATACAGGAAAATGTGTAAATAAATGACGCTTCTAACTTGTTCCATTTTCATTAAACTGAATTAAAACTTGATGTACAGTCGGCAGCAAAAGTCGTGTCACCTCACTCAGCACTTCTTAAACGACAACATAAAGGTTAATCATCAAATAAACACATTATTCATACAGAAATAAGATATCCAGGGGGTATTTTAATATACTTTTTTTTCTTTCAAATTACGAGCGCGTGAAGTTTATATTTCCATACTTACTTCATGACTTGGCAGATGTGGCGACAGGACATTTGCCGCCGACTGTACATTATCAAAAAAAGAAATAAAAATACATGCACCCATCACACGAAAAATTCTAACACCTCTGACGACTGACAGTGAAAAACGAGAGGAACAACACGGGTTATTACAGTGTTTGTTTAGGATACAACTGAGTCACACAGGCGACCTAATATTTTTTTTCTTTCGATCGAGTGTACTTCATATTCCCACCCTGCATTGAAGGAGAACTGATGGAGTGACAAAGATTTTACCTACCCTTTCCTTTTTTACCCCGAGTCATTCTAGAGGCTCTACTGTAAATTTATTAGCACCAAACCTTTTCTTTTATGCGTTTGTCTAAACTCGAAACTATCACACAATAACTGTCCTTACCCCTCGACCCCGTCCCAACCTCTCAAGATTCAAGGAAAATATAATACCTGAGGGGGGAATAGAACCAGAAATTTCCTCAAAGCCTCTGTACTCAATGAGATTCAAGCCTCAGGCGGTCCAGCTCAGCTCCACCCTTCAAGGACTAATAAGTGGAAGTAGTACTTATGGTATATCGCAATCTTTGTTCAAGTTCATAACTCATCCTCAGTACAAATCTCAGTACAACTCTGGGAAAAATTTGCCGCTAAGGTCCATGAAGCTGGTTAGTTGTTACTATGATGATAATTAGTCTTCAGTCAATCAGCATCATCTACAACTACAACGGAGTTTCATTAGCCATTAACCCATTAAAAAGACGTCATAGGGATTTCCCCTCTCGACAGGATGAGTCCGTTTTCTATCAACAGGGAAAAGTAGTAGCGGTACTAGTGGAGTTCCCCAAGAGAACAGACTACGTGAAGTACTCAACGTCCTCCAAATACATAAAAACAATCAGGAGAAAAATATAACGTGTTGAGTCAGCTGTTACAACCAATCAACGTCTACTACCCAACTCTCGACCTCATATATACTTAGTGAGGGATTATGAATGAGTCGAGTTATAAAGTACATACATTTTCTTGTAATAGATATGAGTAAAATAAAAAGATTAAAAAAAAATATAAAGCCCTGGAATGAAAGCTATCATGAGACGTCGGTAACTTTCTTCCCACTTGGTTTAAATTAACTAGGAAAATTTTTGACTGACACTGCCCGAGTCCATCAACCTGACCCAGCCCACTCTCCCTCCCTTATGCACTCCCCCTACCCTACCCGACAGCGCACTCCCCCATCCCTCTCCAGTCCACCTTACCATGCCCCAGTCCAATCTCCCTCCTCTCTTCCCTCTCCACTTTCCCTTACCATGATTCAGTCCACTCTCCCTCCTCTCCTCCCTCTCCACTCCACCTTCACACAACTCAGCCCACTCTCCCTCCTCTCCTCCCTCTCCATTCCACCTTCCCGTGACCCCGCCCACTCGCCTATTCCCTCCCCTACCATCCCTAACCCCAAACCTCCCCTCTCTTGCCTCTCCACCCTAACGTCCCTCACCCCAACCTTCCCACCCTACACTAAACACCCTTACTCCTTACCCATCCTCCCTCATCCCAAAATACACTCATTCACCTACTTACTCTACTTTTACTTTCTTTTCTTCCCTGAGTATAGGCTCCTCTCTCTTACTCATTTGTTCTATTTTATTTTCTCTCTCACTCCACAATATAATTTCCTCACTCACTTTTTTACTATTTATTTCTCTCATTTTCTCACCATGCTCCCTCGTTCACACACCTATTCTCTTACATTCTCTTTAGCATACTCCTCTCCCTCATCCCTCAACATTCCCTCTTCCATCCGTCCTCATCCCTCACCATATCTTTCCTAGTCTTAAACCATCTTCCCCCTCCCTATTGCCCACCAGCCTGGGGCACAACAACACTCCGTGGTAAGGGTTTCTCCCCTCTACCTTTTTACCTACTATAGAGGAGGTCAGGTGCGGTAACTGCCTTATACTTCTCCTATTTCGTAGGGATTTTCCCTCCGTGTGTGTGTGTGTGTGTGTGTGTGTGTGTGTGTGTGTGTGTGTGTGTGTGTGTGTGTGTGTGTGATACATCGTAACATAATCATACTTAGCGATAGCAAAGTATTTTGTTAGGGGTGGTGAATAATTACCGATACTGAAACACACCACAGTTCAGTTCAATTTAATTCAGTTTAATAGCTTTCAAATACAAAAATATTCACACAATAAAATAAATTACTTATAGATCTAGAAGATGGAAATGAGGGAAGGATGGAAGGATGGATGGATGGATGGGGATGACACATGAGGGTTGCGTGTGTCCTGCTACCCGAAAATGAATGTTAGGAATCCCCATACTCGTCTTCCTACTAACTTCCCCTATATACCTTACCCTTATCTCCACTTCTAGAGTTTTGTTTCTCCTCGGCGTTATATCGAGGTGAACATCTGTATAGGTCCTACAGCATTCTACTCTGGCTATCGACACACAATATACATACTAAATCACAACGTTTATGTCAATATAGGTATTAATCTCAAGGGCACATCCCGACACAATAATGTTTCTTGAATGGAAGTGAAAAATAATAATTAGAATTGATGAAGGCCCTCAATAGTAATAATACACATTGTTTGTTTGTTTACATTATCCAAGGTCCATATACGAAATTATTGACTGTCCCATGTTCTGTTCTTTGTATCGTCCACAACACAAAATGATACAGGATATCAGTCCAATCATTCACCGTGAAACGTTTCCTTGCTTGTGATGAGTACGCTACTGCCATTTATTTCCTCTTCCTGTATATAGCGGTGTAAAGCGAATGACAAAACTCATATCCAGCTAGTTGGTGAAAACATCATATGGTAATTACTGAACCATTTGACCTTGGATTAAGGGACCCTGTGATGTAGTCGGAAAATTGGAGATAAATGAGTCCTTCAAATATTGCCACAAAACACCACCTATATGGAAGGAGCTTGTTTCGTGGTATAGTCAGGAAGAATTAGAAGCCTCCAATGCTCATACATGATCACAGGGTCCTCAAACATTTGGTTCGGGTGTTGTCAGTGTTGTCTGTTGTGTGTCCAAAGCGATGACGCGATTTTTGTCTCCCACTTTACGATACATATTATACACACAATCGAATAAACCCGTAATGAGACAGATTATCAGTCCAATTATTCAGGCTTAAATGCTTCCTCGTTTGTGATGGGCAGCTGTTTTGTTGCTCTTCCTGTTGCGCAGTACATACAGACATACAGACATACATACATACACACAATCACAAGTGGCGTGAGGGACGTACTTGTTAACATGTGAAAGAGGCCGCCCCGTGTGTTAATAGGGTCATGCCATGCCGTGTCAACAACAATATAACCTCGTATCTTTTGTAGTGGGCGCCTGCATGCATGTGTGTGTGTATTATAAGCCTATATGCTGTATTGTACAATCGGCCTCAGGAATTCGTATACACCATTGTCACATCAAGGCTTCGTAACAACTACATAATTGAGTGCATTACTTTTCTGACACCAACATTTCCTAGTCATGTTATTTGGCTAATATATAAATCAGTCAGCAGAATTATCCTTGCAGCATGTGCAGAATAAAGACCCATTTTAACCAACTTCCTGAGGCCGACTGTACGTCAAAGTAAAGTGGAGGGCCGATGGGGAAAATGACATAAATCCTGCAGTAAACCAATAATAATAATAATAATAATAATAATAATAATAATAATAATGATCTAGAATCTTTTCCTCTCGCACGATGCTGTTGCCAAGATCTCTCTCTCTCTCTCTCTCTCTCTCTCTCTCTCTCTCTCTCTCTCTCTCTCTCTCTCTCTCTCTCTCTCTCTCTCTCACCTGACAGCCACACTCTGACCTTCACTCCAACTTTATTTCTGGAGTAGGAAGTTCTTTTCTTTCCTTGCTTTCTTCTCTATATACTTTTTATTCCCTTTATTCTTTCACTGTGTATTCTTATCTCATTATCCTCTCTCGTTATTTGTTATTCTATCTTTCCTCTTTTCTATCTCTAGGTTAAATAGTTTTATCTTATCCCTTTTCCGCCTCATAACATAATATTCTTTCCATCACCAATCTTTCCCGTCACACATCAATATCATACACTCTACTCATTCCATCTCCACAAATCACGAATAACATCACAACTATTCCATATAATTGATGATTTAAAGAAACGCTAAACTAATAATTTTCAATTCGAAACACACACGAGAGAGAGAGAGAGAGAGAGAGAGAGAGAGAGAGAGAGAGAGAGAGAGAGAGAGAGAGAGAGAGATAGTAGTGCTGGTAGAGACCGACAGACACTTGAAGAGAGAATTACAAACTATGTTTTTTTGAAGTGTTTTTTGCCCTCTCCTAACTCCATCCACCACCAACTCCTCACTCGCTCCTTGACTTACGGAAAGTTTTGTTTATCTGGGTTTGGGGAGAGAGAGAGAGAGAGAGTGAGTGAGAGAGAGAGAAATGAAAAGATAAGGTCGATGAGGTGAGAAGACTGACCTGTGAGTGAGGCCGTCGTGAAATCGAGACTGATATACATAGCAATTTTCCTTGACCCATAAAATGCATTAGAAAAAAAAAATAATAGGCAGGAACTAGTGTTTACAATTTCGCATCGTCATTTCGCTTTTTTTTTTTTTTTTTTTTTTTTTTTTTTTTTTCCATCATTACCTAGGCCTCATAATTGTAGGGACCGTCTGTTGTGGCCAAGTTGGAAGGCTACTGATTCCTCCAAACAATGCAATGAAACATATCCATGATCATGTGCTGTGAGTTGTCTGTCTGTCTGTTTCGTGGCATAATTTGCAGGAACCAGCTGACTTTATGTTCGACCACAGAAATGACACCCAAACTCTAAAGCCAAAATTGAAGTTATTGGCTGCATATTTTATCCTTGAAACACCAGATGACTTTTTTGCCAGAAGGATGCATTACTCAAATCCAAATACCAAATAAATAAATATATTAATAAATAAATAAATAAAAAATAAACAAATAACTAAATAAATAAACATATAAATAAATATATAAATTAATGCAAATAAATAAATAAATGTATTTATTTAAAAACACCAACACAAAAATGTATTTATTTAAAAACACCAACACAAAGCCTTCTTTGATTTTATGTCCTGTGCTTGTTTCTATAATTAGATTTTTTTTCTCGCATAGCTTCATTGCAGCTCTTTTCCTACTCTGTGTGTGTGTGTGTGTGTGTGTGTGTGTGTGTGTGTGTGTGTACCAGTCAGACAGCCTCACAGGTGGGTCGCTTTTCCTTGCACTTTCTACTCATTCAAGGTTCTGCATATTTCAGCAAAGGTGTGCTTATTTTAACAATGTATCATTTTCCTAATCTAGTCCTTAAAGATGGACTGAAGGCACTAACTGTCTTGAATGAAACAGCCATTACCAAAACAAAAACGAGCTGTGTACCAAAGTATAATGGTTCCCAAAGTTATGAATATTACTTTCATCATCGGTTTTACAGACGGCAGAAACACCTTTTACTGAGCTGATCCAAGCAGTCAGTATAGTGCTCTGAAGTTATTATTATCTAGAACACTTTTTCAAATCCAAGGAAAGGCCACTCTTAATAATGGTGAGAAAATAAACGGTGTCCTTACCTTACCTCTTAACGCCTGCCTCTCTCTCTCTCTCTCTCTCTCTCTCTCTCTCTCTCTCTCTCTCTCTCTCTCTCTCTCTCGTCACTAGGATAAACACAAACCTCACAGTACTTCCAGGAATCCATGTACTCCACTCCACTGGCAAACACACATATTCTCATAATAACATATATCAATAACCTTAACCCATAACTTACCACTACACATACACATATTTCTCGTGTACTATCGATGTACCAACCAATCTCCTGCCACTGCTAACACATGCTCCATTAACCCTAGGCCTGGCAAACAATATAGTGCTGAAGGTGGAGACACATTGGGAATAATTATTTATCCCACCGTAACATCAATACATTCATTAATAGCCATGTCCCACTCTACTAGGAAGAGGGAAGGAGAGAGAATAATATGGTTGGGTGGGTATACAGGCGAGTCAATACGTCTATAACACCGACATTCTCCACACTCCTCAAAGCAGTTACCAATGGTGCAGGCATGACAGGCATTATGAAGGATAATTATAATCTCCCTTGGCAGCAATCTCTCTGTCTGTCTGTCTGCTTGTCTGTGTCTGTCTATCTGTGTCACTCTGTATGTCTATCTCTCTGTATGTCTGTCTCTGTCTGTCTGTCTGTCTGTCTGTCTGTCTGTCTGTCTGTCTGTCTGTCTGTCTGTCTGTCTGTCTGTCTCTGTCTGTCTGTCTGTCTCTGCTTGTCTGTCTGTCTCTGCTTGTCTGTCTGTCTCTGCTTGTCTGTCTGTCTCTGCTTGTCTGTCTGTCTCTGCTTGTCTGTCTTGTTCACTCCTTCAATTCCCTCTTCTCGTTTTTTAGTATCCAATTATATATGTATAAAGAACAGTCCCCAATATCGGTAACTCATAATTCCTCTCTCCATCTCTCCTTACTTTCACCATCATCACCACATACAGTACACACAAACCAGCTAAAAGTTTTCCTCTTACAATAACATCAACAAGAACTTACATCATTTATTATTTTACAACCGATATTTGACATCAGCCAAGACGAACATTACGTCATTGAATATATCCATGTAAGCAGGCAATGACGAGGAAAATGAAATCGCAATAACCTCGTAGCTGTTATTGAGAACCATCTGATGCATGTTGTTATTATTTTAGCAAGTCAAGTCAGCAGCAGCTAGAGGTCAACTGGCATGTGTAGCGAAAGTCAATTTATGGGTGACAAATAGCTGCTTGGGCTCTGAAGATTGCCTGAGGAAGGATCTGGGCAAATGAGAGAAGGCGAAAGTACTGTACGTGCCCTTCACAATATAATAATTGTCTGTTTGTACTTGTCTCTATACATCTGCTTGTTTCCTTGTTAATAAAGCTTATTCCCCATAATATTGGGATAACACACACACACACACACACACACACACACACACACACACACACACACACACACACACACACACACACACACACACACACACACACACACACACACACACACACACACACACACACAACAACACGCTTACACTACTCACACTCACACACACACACACACACACACACACACACACACACACACACACACACACACACACACACAACACACGCTTACACTACTCACACACACACACACACACACACACACACACACACAACACTGGGATAATATTTTGATCAGCAGATTATAATGATCAAAAGTATTCATATCTAAGTATTCGTGTTTCCACCAAAGTGACCATAGGAACATCGACACTGACAGGCATATAAAAATCGATAAATTGGCACATGTGAGCTGGAAGGCTGCCATAAATAAGCAGTATGATGATAGTGACCACAGCTGTCTTGCGTGTATAAAGTTCTCTCTCTCTCTCTCTCTCTCTCTCTCTCTCTCTCTCTCTCTCTCTCTCTCTCTCTCACACAAGACAACAGAACACACACACACATAAGCTCAGGCTCAGACACACAACAAACACACACACACACACACACACACACACACACAAACACACACACACACACACACACACACACACACACACACACACACAAGCTCAGGCTCAGACACACAACACAATACACAATCACACCTCATATAATTCTTATGTGAGTAACCATCTCTCATCCACAAGTTTCGTCTAATCCCTCTTCTGCTTTTTTAATAGATAAGTTAACAGACAGCACAAATTTTTTATTTGAAGCCGTACTGGGAACCGATATAGAAATGCATAAAGCGAATGATTAAATGAATTATTAGGCCTCGTACAAAATATGCAAACTTAATTCACAAAATATGCAAACTTAAATAACAACCTGAGTAATTAATGACGTGGTTAAGCAATAATGATAATAAAATATGCAATGAAATAATAAAAATAAAATTAATTGAAAACAATAAAAATAATCATCAATGAAAACAATTTAAATAATAAGCAATATAAATATTAAAGATAATATAAGCAATAGTGATATAAATAACAACTAATAAAATGAATAAAAAAGGATTGAATAATAAATAATAAAAAAATTAAAAAAAAAAATTATAAATAAACAATAATAATAATAATAATAATAAAACAAATATTGGTGTAGGTACTTACTGGCACGGGCTGGAGAGAGGGCCAGGAGGAAGGAGAGGGCGAGAAGTAATCCACCCATCCCTCTCGAGTGGGCGGCTGTTGGCGGCGGAGTGGTGGGCATCCCTGGGCGTGGTTCTTTGTGATTCTGTGGGCGAGAGGGGAGAAATGGGGATGAGTGGGGAACATTGGGGATGAGTGGGGAACATGGGGGATGAGTGGGGAACATTGGGGATCAGTGGGGAGAATTGGGATGAGTAGGGAACATTGGGGATGAGTAGGGAACATTGGGGATGAGTGGGGAAAATGGGGGATGAGTGGGGAACATGGGGATGAGTGGGAAATATGGATGGGGCTGAGAGAATGGGAGGTGTTGCGTGAAGATTTATGTTTGTGTGTGTATGTGTGTGTGTGTGTGTGTGTGTGTGTGTGTGTGTAATGGTGGTTAGTAAAGTAGAGGTGAGATGAGTTGGTGTGAGTGTGACGAGTGAGGATAGGTGTGGGGCGAGGAAGGATGATTGGAAGTGGGGGTGAGTGTGGGGGTGAGTGGCTCGAGGGTGAGTGTGGGGAGAGTAGACATGATTGGATGTGGGTATGAGTGTGGTGGTGAGTGGCGTGGGGGTGAGTGGTGAGGAGGTGAGTGGCGTGGGGGTGAGTGGTGAGGAGGTGAGTGGCGTGGGGGTGAGTGGTGAGGGGGTGAGTGGCGTGGGGGTGAGTGGTGAGGGGGTGAGTGGCGTGGGGGTGAGTGGTGAGGGGGGGGGGGTGAGTGGCGTGGTAGTGAGTGGTGAGAGGGTGAGTGGTGAGAGGGTGTGAGAGGAAATATTATAGAAACTGACACGAAAAATTAAAACTCTTCACTTTAGACGACATTGAGGTTCGAAAAATCAGTACCTGTAGTTAATAAAATACAATATACTGAAGCTGACCATCCACTAAACATGTATGGATAACCTCAAGTTCATCCGACTCAACCATAACTATAGGCAACCTCATTATCAGGTTGTTATAAATAGTCTACATAATATTATTCGAAGGTTACTCATTGAATTGTATGACTTTGCGAACGCCAAATGATGGAGGGGAGGGTGGTAGGAGTGGAGGGGAGGGTGGTAGGAGTGGAGGGGAAGGTGGTAGGAGTAGAGTGGAGGGGGAAGGAGTAGAGTGGAGGAGGAAGGAGTAGAGGGGAGGGTGGTAGGAGTAGAGGGGAAGGGGTAGGAGTAGAGTGGAAGGGGAAGGAATAGAGTGGAGGAGGAAGGAGTAGAGTGGAGGGGGAAGGAGTAGAGTGGAAGGGGAAGGAGTGGAGCTGAGGGAGAAGGAGGAGAGGGTAACGGACATTAAACAATGATATGGAGGATGTGGAAGTTATTGATTACTGTACTATTATTGTCTAAATATTCAGAGACATAGGACATACATAATAAGTACAACAATCACCGGAATTACAACAAACAACAAGATAAAAATTATAATTTATGAACAACCAAACAAAGGCTCTGGTAAAAGCAATTTCAACAATAGGGGAGAGGAAGAGAATGAATGGAGGGGGTAAGGAGTGGAATGGAGTGGAGAGGAACAGAATGAATGGGAGGAGGAGGATGATGGGACGAAGTTACGTTTGTATAGTATTGGCTAAAGTTGTTTTTTTGTTGGCCGGGAAGTACAGGCGTGGTCGAAAATATTCATCCACATATGAGTAATTCAAACAAATTACTGTTTTCACGTTCTCATATAATGTTAATATTTTGAATAGTGAGTATCTGATTGAAATAAATTAGACGATGTTGCAACCTGTTCATTGGATAAATTCCCAGTTAACGAACAGAGGAAAAACTATAGAACCTTTATATGAGTAAACCCAATGTGGATGAAGATTATTGACCACGGCTGTACATGACAGGTTGGCCGGGGGGGGGGGCGAGAGGGGGTTTTCTTTTCATAGGGGGACACTTCTGTGGTTAGTCAAGAGGATGCAAATGAAGCCACTCGTTGTTGAAGAGTTATGAGTGGGAAATCTCCTGGATGAACTGGGGTGCTGCAGAATCATCCAAACTACACTACAAAACAAATCCCCTGCTCGTATAATTATAGAAGTAGTCGGTTTCCTGGCACAGTATGAAGTAATTTGTAGCAATGTACTTTATAACTACTAGCAAGAGATTATCCCCTTAAACATGTTGGTGGTCAATGTACTCGGGAAACAAAACTCTGCAAGCAATAATTATGTTTCGAGGAAGTTCATTGATCTTCGATGTACTTGAAAATATTCCGACGTTTATTTATATATGAACTTTGTGAGCTACTGAACAATCCAATACAATTTCCGTAGTAATATAATTTTTCTTTTCTTGGTACACAAAAGTAAAACAATTAAACAAACCAGAAAAAATAGAAAAGATGATGGGTTAAATGGTAGGAGAATGGAGGGAGGAGTGGAGGGGTAATGAGGATGCAGATTCAAGGACAGCACTTAAAGCTCTACGTCAACACTGCTGTCACTCACTACCTATAGAGATACATCTACCTCGTGGCTTGTGGGGTGGGGAGGGCATAATGCGGGCTCCTATGTTGTGTGTTATGATGTGTTGTGGGCTGCAAAGTGGTGTGGTGTGGTGTGGTGTGGTGTAAAGTGATATGGTGTGGGTTGCAATGTGGTGTGGAGGTGGTATACTGCTGTTGTGGTGTGAATGACATGGTGTAAAATGGTGTGGTGTGGTGTGGTATGGGGTAGATAAAATGGGGCTGTGGTGTGGTACGATAGATTGTTTAGGGTGGTATGGGCTCAGGCTGTGACGTGATGTGGTGCATTGTGACGCGTTGTGATATGATGAGAAGTGGCTTAGTGTAAAGTGGTGTGGTGTAATGTGGTATGGTCTGGTGTGAAGCGGTTTATGATGCGTGTTGTAGGTACTGTATTAGCAGTGTGTGCATGTCGTGTTCAAAATGGCTAGAATGTGGACAGACTGATAGCAGAACAACGAACGATTTGGTGAAGGAGAACAATTAGGGGGAGGGAAGACTGGGAAAGGGGCTGGGGTGGGAAGACTGGGTGAGGGGCTGGGGTGGGAGGAGGACTGGGTGAGGGGCTGGGGTGGGAGGAGGACTGGGTGAGGGGCTGGGGTGAGAGGAGGACTGGGTAAGGGGCTGGGGTGAGAGGAGGACTGGGTAAGGGGCTGGGGTTGGAGGAGGACTGGGTGAGGAGCTGGGGTTGGAGGAGGACTGGGTGAGGGGCTGGGGTTGGAGGAGGACTGGGAGCTGGGGTGGGAGGAGGACTGGATAAAGGGCTGGGGTGGGAAGAGTACTGGGTGAGGGGCTGGGGTGGGAAGAGGACTGGATATGGGGCTAGGGTGGGAGGACTGGGAAAGTAGGCTGGGGTGGGGGGAGGATTCGGGCTGCTTCATGGGCAAGAGTGGAAGTACAGGGACTTGGGTAAGGGTGGGGATAGAGGGGTAAGGGAAGAGGTACAGGGACAGGGGTCAGGGTGGGAGTACAGGGGTAAGGGTGGGAATAAAGAGGACGGGTTACAGGGTAGAGAAATGTCCAGACGGCCACCAGACAACATAATTGACCTTAACACACTAATTAGGGGGTTTTAAGGGTTGAATTATTTAGAAAAATAATAAATAACAATTCATGATGTTTGATCTGGTTCAAGAACCTACTGGTTACCGCTCGATGAATGATGTACCCTACTTTAATTAATCAAAATCCTCATCTATGTATAATTACAAGAACACAGAAAGAGTGTTTTAGTCATTGCCTTGTCTGATGTCTCGTTGGGTGTCTTCAGACTGTTTCCTTCACGGTTATAGTTGGTGTGATGCGAGCAGTTATCTTGACGCTCCAGTTTTCCCACGTTAATGGGCTTCCACAAAGGCTAGCTCATAATTACTTCTACGAATGATGTTTGTGTAATATGTGCATTTATTAAGGACCCTGTGATCAAGTATGAGACTTCGTGGGTTCTGATTCCTTCTGACTATTCCACAAAACAAGCTCTTTCTATATACAGTAGGTGGTGCTTCGTGGCAATGATTGAAGGATTAATTTATTTTCAATATTCTGACTACATCACAGGGTCCCTTAAGTAACACATAAAAAAAGTGAGATAATAAAATCAAATATATGAATTATCATTTAGTCCCTTCGTCGTCAACGTCATGTATATAATTTGCTGACACGGGAATTACTTAGACGGAGTAATATATATAAATAAACGAATAATTACACTTTATGAATTGTGTCAGGGAGGGAGACACTGACGTCCTTGGCACCAACTGGCACACAACACATATGACAGTGAGGGTCTGGGTCCGGCTCTTTACCATATAATTTCCCGGATTACATCACTCACTTGCACACTGGAAGCACCGACCGACAGCACATTATACATAAACACCAAACACTGACACAAAGTTTCGTACAGTACTAGTGGCAGAGGATGTAGTGATTCCCTGTAGTCCCGAAACTTGACGACCATAAAGTTTCAAGTCATTCTAAATTATCCGAACAAATTATTTCGTTACAGTTCGAAACTCCATGCAGAGGAAAAACCTTATCACCTAGAAAAAATAAACGAAATTGAAGGTATGGTTAGTGTACCATAAACACATAGGCAATAAGAAGTAGTTTCGTGTCTTGCCTTGCCTTGCCTTGTTCGGTCAATCAGTTAAATGGTGGTGAATTAGAAAAGGGTACTTAAGGGGGTAGTATCCTTTTGGTACATTGGAGTGCCTTCATTCCTCCAAAATATGCCAGGAAACAACAGGACCGGATGGACAAATGTAATGACGTCCTGTTGCTTGAAATAGTTTGGAGGAGTCAGTTGTTCCAGATTTACCAACACTATAGTATTCTTAAGACAATCAAATGGGTGTGGGTCTGAATGGTATAGACAACCTCAATGAGTTTAAAACAAAAGGAGGAGACGTTTTCTCGACCAACAACTAATACTTATACAGAAAAACATTACAATATTTTACCTCCAGAGAATGGCTTAGTGTTCTGTTTGTGTTGTTGCCACTCAAGAGAAATGTAAAAGCTGTTTTTCGGGATATACTGTATAAATACTGTTCCCGTTTGCTGTGGCTTTCGCTGAGGAGATTACCGTAGTTACTGTTATTATTTCACACCACCCTTCTGTCTGGGGATGATGAAACGCCCCCAACACCTCCCCTCCAAGGCTCGCCGGTGTCCATGTGTCAGTTCTCACATGGTGGGGAAGGTAGTGGTGGAGGAGGAGGGGAGGGGGGGGGGGGTGGAGGAGGGGGGGGGATGGTGATGGTGGAGGAGGGGGGGGGGGAGGTGGTGGAGGAGGCGGGGGGGGGGGGGCTGGAGGTGAGTAGCAACAGGGTGGCCTAGTAATGATAATACTATTATTTTTATTGTCTTAGTTAGATACAGTTCAAGGGTGATTATCAATACTGGTGTTTTAAGCATTAAGAAGTAGTATGGTTTGGCTGCAATAAGACACGTGGGGAGCAGGATACCTAAAGCCATTCAATAATCTATAAGCAGATTCTTTACTTCCATCAACTTATAGAAATAGGCCATAATTTTTTCACCTCTCTCTCTCTCTCTCTCTCTCTCTCTCTCTCTCTCTCTCTCTCTCTCTCTCTCTCTCTCTCTCTCTCTCTCTCTGTTGTGCGAGTGAGTGAGTGAGTGAGTACGTGTGTGTCAAAGCATCCTTCCAAGCCTCCCTCCCCACCCAAGCCATGTCTATACAGGTACGCAACACCCACCACCACCACCCACCCACCGTAACCACACGTCAACCAGAGTCCGTCAGCGGTAAGCATGACGTCACACTCGCCTACACCACAATACACTTCGCTAGGCTACATTACAATACTTTATACCTCGCGACCTTGGCAACTGTGGGAGGGGCAGGGAGGGAGATAGGGAGGTTGTACAGTAGATTTGCATGAATGGTGACATTTATCTTAACTTATGGAGAACACTTTTTTTTTTTTTTTTAGTTTCAAGGGGTCGTAGAAAAAATCCCTTGTATCGCTGTTTCTACGACCCTTGAAACTTTTGCTATCGACAGAACTTTTGCCATAGATGAGTGCTGAAGTTAAAATCCATAGTTTGCATCCCGTTCTGTTGGCCTTCTGACACATCAATGTACTGTACTCACAAGAATTGGCATGCTTCACGGATACAAATATTGTTGGCATTGCGACGGTGAGAGTATTTCAATTATCAATGGATTTTCCCCTAACATTATTGAACATGACAAATATACCCTAACCACACATATACAACCACAAACTTTTGCCCATTTATATACCAGTACATAACCCTACACAGTATCACCACATACATACATACTAAAGCACACTAAAAACTACATACATACATACCCACATACACACACTAAAAACCACATACACACATACATACAAACTAAAGCACACTAAAAACTACATACATACATATCCACATACACACACTAAAAACCACATACATACATACCCACATACGCACACTACCACCACATACATATATTATACACACATAAATATATCGCCTCCTACACCATTTCTATATTACACAGAGCTATGAAATGACGTCAGCCTCTCTATATCCAGCTCTTATGTTGAGTCGTCGAGACGGGAAGGAATTTCATTAAGGAGAGCTTCGGCAGAAAAGGGATGTCATAAAAGGAACGAGGGGAAATGATTATCAACAAGAAGGATATGGAGAGGGAGTCACGGAAAAAAATATAAAAGATGAATAGTGGGTTAAGGGAGGATGATAAGTGAAGAGAATGGGAGTTAAGGGAGGATGATAAGTGAAGAGAATGGGAGTTAAGGGAGGATGATAAGTGAAGAGAATGGGAGTTAAGGGAGGATGATAAGTGAAGAGAATGGGAGTTAAGGGAGGATGATAAGTGAAGAGAATGGGAGTTAAGGAAGGATTAAGTGAAGGATGTAAAGGGATAAATTATAGAAGAGGGAATAACAATGAGATGTTATTTGCCTTTTATCTGACACGCTTCAAAAGGGGACATAAAACGAGTATCATAATTCGACGGAAGTTTCTCTGGTCATGTCGGCGAAAACTGTCTTTGATTATATTGTAGATTATTTTCTCTTTAGTCTTGATACACTATGAATAAGTCCTTTCTCCTCTCCCAGTTTATTTTGCCATTGCTGTACTGTACACTTTTACGCTACAAGTACTCAATTTCTGACCGAATTATCTGGGCACCACACACCGCTTAGTGACTGACATGAAGTAAATTAAAACGTATCCTGCTTGCCACTTTCGAATTACCTTGTGAGAACACATCTAGGAAGCTTGGTTTAGTGTCACAGGAAGTAGGAAATGGTAACCTCATTTACTTCCGTCAACATAGAAGAATTTATTGGAAAATGGACTAACAATTTCATTCGCTGACGTGTGTGGAAAGAGAGACACAAGGAGGAACATGAGGGTAGCACCTGCAATGTTACTAAAAAGGAAGGATGCTGTTAAATTAGTCACATTTTTAAGAGAAAACGTAGACGGCCAGCCACGTGCGTAGGGGAAACTATACTACGTCAGTGTTTTCAACATCGTAATTCTGAGATAAATGTTTGTAGCCTACAGTGGCAAATGAATGTCAACAAAACGTTTTCATTACGGTCAAAACGTTTGATAGATGCAGGACACGTGCCACAAACCCCAACGACCAAATTACATGCCAAGTGGTCGATTCATTCACGTGGCCATGACCTAGAATGAGGGTGCAAACCTTGGCAATGACCTTTTCTGCACCAGACGAGGAAGGGTTTTTGACACTATTTATAGGAAGTGCAGTAGAAACTCGTCTCAGTGCTCCAGGTATTTGCATACAGTATCCTCGAGCAGAATACTATACCAGGGACAGCATATTAG
This sequence comes from Petrolisthes cinctipes, assembly GCA_033782935.1. Classification (NCBI taxonomy): domain Eukaryota; kingdom Metazoa; phylum Arthropoda; class Malacostraca; order Decapoda; family Porcellanidae; genus Petrolisthes; species Petrolisthes cinctipes. Next base: position 22,013 of record JAWQEG010006371.1, read on the forward strand.
GGTTCATTTCCTGACTTCCACCTGGGGAGAACCACTAGTAGGCTACTCCTTCAATTTAAACTACACCAGATAACAGAGAACTTTAGTATACGAATACGAGATCTGTTCTTTTGCAATGTACAAAGGCTTCGTAGACTCTAACTGACGTACACGAGACAAACCCCTTAAACGAAGGAGCAAATACCACAATATATTCTTAAGATACATAATGCTACAGACGAAGTGGATGTTTACTTTGTTTTCATCACACTGACCAGCATAAGTACTTGAACTTTCTCGCTAATAATATCCTGTTCTGGTGAGCACGTGTGACAGTGTTGGCACAAACACGGTTGTACCCTAAGCTATCATTATATACAAACAAATTACTTCCGTAATACTGAGTTACTATTTTATTTTAACCCTAACATTTTTCTAGGTTTGTTTGTTACAGCATCCTAAACCCTCCGGACACACACACACACAAAAAAGAAAAAAGAAAAAAAAAAGATAAAAATAAAAATAAATACAAAATAAATAAAACGAGCTCAATGTACACAATTAAACTTTTACTTTCTGTAGCTTCAATACCTTAGTTTAGTTCACAATACTGAGTTTACTATATCACCAATCATCATCACATAAAGACCATTTCCCATATTTCAAGGAATGGGTACTCCAGGGCTGGGGATGGGGTAATGCAGTCATATACAAATAGAATACCCAGTTCAATTTTCACTCACATATCCAAGCTCACTAAATCCCCAGCCACCCCTTATTATATCATTCATAACCTCATTATGCGAATTTTTTCTAATGTTATCTGAGTGTTATTTTGCTTTGGGATGTCCTAAGGTCACGTGAGGGCATACATTCACTAACCTGTATATAGTTTTTCATGTAATTGACACAAAAGTTTACAGTCATACTCACACATTACTAACGTTTCAATGGACAGCACTTTTGGTACATTGGAGTGCCTTGATTCCTCTAACATATGCCAGGAAACAGAACCAGGTGAACAAAAACAATTGTGTCCTGTTGCTTGACATAGTTTGGAGGAATCAATTGCCCCTAGATTTACCAGCAACACTCTACTATCCTCTGAATCAAACGTTTTCTCCAATCTCATGATGCAAACGCCATCAAGGAATGAGTTAGCAGTGAACAAAGCCAGTTTGAATTATATAAGCTTGCACGATTGGTCAAGCGCTAATGTACGATAAGAACTAATGATAACAAAAAAAAAAAGACTAGTTTAGTAATTAAGCCACTTTAAATCTCGTGCAGTCACTCACTCACTCTTATTTTCTCACACTCACCCCACTCTTACTTTCTCACCCTCTCCCCTCTTTCTTTCCCTCACCCCACTCTTACTTTCTCACCCTCTTCCCTCTTTCTTTCACTCACCCCACTCTTACTTTCTCACCCTCTCCCCTCTTTCTTTCACTCACCCCACTCTTACTTTCTCACCCTCTCCCCTCTTTCTTTCACTCACCCCACTCTTACTTTCTCACCACCTCCCCTCTTTCTTTCCCTCACCCCACTCTTTCTTTCTAACCCTCTCCCTCTTTCTTTCCCTCACCCCACTCTTACTTTCTCACCATCTCCCCTCTTCCTTTTACACTCACCCCACTCTTCCTCTCTTACTACCCCACTCTTCTCATTATAATATGTTAGCTATAGCCTACATATATAAACCAATGATCACGGCATGAAGCAAACAATATAATAATAATAATAATAATTCATGTCAATATGATTCTGTCCATCAAACCTGCGCTGATCCAAAGCGTGGATATGAATTTATCTATAAACTACGGAATGGATTATTATGGACGGGCTTGGCCACTAAACCAAGGAGGCAACAAATTAATCTGAAGAAAATTATATACAAAACTAGAATAATATCGGGGCACGAAACATGTTCCTTATTCTGATCCCTCGTCTGTCTATCTGTCTCTCCACGGATCTGTCCATACATACCTCTTTCCTTCCATCCACTATCACATATTTCTTCTCATATTCTTTCTCTCTCTCTCTCTCTCTCTCTCTCTCTCTCTCTCTCTCTCTCTCTCTCTCTCTCTCTCTCTCATAAATGTGTAATGACTTGGTATAGTTGGCTGCACTCCCGCACAGCGTTGTCAACACTGGGCGAGATGGTAACCCCGAACCCTGACTATTGTAAGCTCCATTCATTGCCACCAATACGTACTTCGATTGTGGTTTGGGAGTACTATCTCGACCAGAGTTGACAATGCTGTGTGGTCTTCATGGGAATGCAGCCAACTGAACAACATACGGGGGATCGAACTCACTAACCATACAGTCACGAGCAC
>JAWQEG010006372.1:0-34104 GCA_033782935.1 Petrolisthes cinctipes
ATAAAGACTGCCGCTTCGAGCACGAGGCCCAGGACGGCTAGAGGGACGAAGGAACAGAAAACATAGACGTAGCTCATCCTCTCCGCCATGACCACCGAAGAGGCTGCTGCTACCAGTCTGTGTTGTCGTCTTGTGAACTCACACACCACCCTGTGACGACACCCTCCCGCGCACACAAGCATGAGAGCAAGCTGTGTTTTTTTATATACGCATATATATACTCTTCTTGCCAAGTTCAGAGGTGAATGTCGTAATTTCAGGGGTTGTAGTGCGGTAGTCTGTGATATGATTCTTGAGTTGATGTTTTCAAGTTCCGTCAGATTTTGAAGTTTATTCCAACAATGTGTTCCTCTCTCTCTCTCTCCACTGTTATCCACCAAAGTTTCTGTTGTCTCCTCTACGTTTCAATGTTTTCCTCTTCCACACTGCCACCAACCTATTTTCACACTGTGAAGTTCAAAGTATTCTTAACTCTTAAGTTTCTTTAAAAGAAATCCTCTTAAGTTTTTGTAGTCTTCTCGGCGTCTATGTTGAGCACCAGCGACCAAACAGTCACCCTTCTCGATCTCTTTCGCCTCGGCTTCTGCCTCCTACTCTCTCTCTCTACTGTTCCTCCTCACTGGACGACAAGTCAGCAGTAAGTAGTAGCAGGGGCGACACAGCTGCTGCCAAGTGGCCCAAATGACCCACATTCATTTACGGCTTATGGAATGCAAAAATTGATGACACTATACAACATCATCAGCAGCGGACAGGTAACGAGCTTGCTAACCCAGCCTTGGACTAAATCCTTGGGGGTATTGTTGCTATAACGGCAGAAACCTTATAGACTCGCGGCCAGAGAAAACAATATAGAATAATTTGGTGGATGTCACTCAGGTGTCGCTTGGTCAAGGACGCTCTAGCCAAGTTGTGTTTATGAACATCGTCGTCAACGTTGTCGTTGTCGTTATTTTCGTTACTCCTCGGGTAAACACATTCGATTAATGGGGTCGTGGTCAAAGATCCCAAATGAAGTTTTTATTCTCAAGGCACCGGGGTTGCTTCCTGATGAAAGTGCATGCTGCATTTATAATACCATTGTAAACAAATTCCCACATATATATTCATTTAAAGTGGTAAACTCATACGTTACTAAATCTCGTCCCAATATTTCGCTATCGAACACTGCATGACACAGGAAGTCTCACTCGGGATGTAAGGACGCTACCCGCAAAAGCATCAAGAAAACAATTGTATATCTGCGGCGCCTGGATAGGGAGCAGAGAGAGCGAGCGAGTGGATAACAAGTTTGTTGGCACGCTCAGTGAAGTGGCGCACGCTGGGTACCTCCTTATGCTGCGCGGGAGAGGCATAGACTGAGCCGCATCACACACACAACACAGAACACACCGCCACGCCACACTACAACCGCCACTCTCCTGGCCCGCCCTGTTTTGTGTGTGTGTGTGTATGTGTGTGTGTGTGTGTGTTAAAGTAGTGGGGTAGCCCAGAAACTCTATGCTCTTAACACCCCCCATTATAGGGACTATCACGCCATAATATTTTTTAGAGAGATAACTGCTAGTGCTGGGAATCGAACAAGCACTGGCTGAGGTCCATAAAATGCCTCAGAGCTTTAACCTTCTGTGCCGATGAAGTCAGTAGCAAACTAGCAGAGCTTATTGAATGTGTACTCAAGTTTCAACCCTGTCACTCAGTTTTCTCCTAATCCCTACTAATGTACTGTGAAACATACTGCCACCGAGAAAGCTTTAAGATTACGTCTCTTGCGCTTGTGCAGCTGGAAAGAAACTTTGCAATATGGACTCTTCCTCATGTGAAGTAAAGATAAACAGTGAATGAAGCTATATCATAAGCAACTCAAAACTAACAAGAAATGTATATAATCATGTAATAAAGTTTACAATTTGTATGTTCAATACATTACATTCCCCAAGGTAGCACATCACTACCTTACACTGAATAATAATACAACAAGGTTCTACTTAATAACTTCACCAAGGTCACTTTAATGGTACCCCACACCCTGTCTTATATATCAATAAACTTGATTTACGATGCAATTGATTTTCCACTTATTGCCAGAGGGCACCAAGGTCATTATAGGGTAAGCTACTATAAATGTGTTAGGGTAAAGACGGTTTTTATTTTTTTTATTTTTTTTTTTTTTTGTGACCCCCACTTCCCTTGTCCTTGTCCACAGGAAGTACAAAACAATGAACAATGCGGCTGGTGTGTTCTCAGAAATGCTGGTTGTCCTGCCAGATTTTCATCCGTGTTTTCACATTATCATCTCATGAAGAAATTTTTAGGAAAACTGAGTCACATAAATGTACAAGGAACTGTTTGTATCCTCTGCCTCAGTGTCATCTCTAAGCCTGACGCTGCATGTTCATCATTACGGTGCACCAAATTTGCACAATGATACGCCACCGTGCTGGGTTAGAGTGCACGGCTTACAAGTCTCAACAATGAAATAGATACTGGGGAGTCGAGCAAGGGAAGTATAAAACAGGAAGATTACAAAGCCTTCAATAACGAGGGACGACATTTGCACTATATTGATTTATTTAAAGAATTCAGTAAAAAAAAATTCAGTAAACTACCTTTTACCAGATAAATGTGTCTGTGTGTGTGTGTGTGTGTGTGTGTGTGTGTGTGTGTGTGTGTGTGTGTGTGTGTGTGTGTGTGTGTGTGTGTGTGTGTGTGTGTGTGTGTGTGTGTGTGTGTCCAGCAAGGCTAGAAAAGCGGCCAGTGTTTTATGACTCTCCCACCCAAAGTGAGGGGGAGCCAGGAAGTAAAAAATCATCATTTATGCTGAGGCAGCGACCTCTCCCCTTCCAACACCACAACTATATATTTCCCCACCACCCCATGGGAAAAAATGAGGATATTTTTATAATGGCGATGACGTATTGACTGCATGTGTTACTCTCTCAAGACAAGAACTTTTATACTCGTTCCCATAATGATTTAAACCTACTTGTGTGACTGAACTGAACAAACACTTTTTTTTTCAATAAAGTTTATGCCAATAGAAAGTTCCTTGGGACTGAGGCACCAAAACTCGTAACATGATTTGATGATACACGTGTGAGTTATTTTGCGTGAAGGAGAGTTAAGGGGTATGTAGTTCTGTTCGTGAATAAAATAATAATAATAATAATATTTTTGATCCCTTCCACCTTAATATCGACTTTTTGATCCGTTACCTACGTCATTCTTTTCTCGGACAGCTAATTAATTAAATGAACACGGGTTGTTGTTTCGTCTAGTGGTATTACTTTAGCTTTGTGGATATCTTAACGAATTAAAAAGATGAATGACTCGGTACGATTTATTGTGTTCCTTGGTCAGTGTTTTTCTCAGCATTGTCCTATTATATCAAACAAACTATATTGAAGCAAACTGTTATATTAAACATACTACTATTGAACAAACTATAAAACAAATGTAAATACCCTTGTTCAAGAAAGATTTGTGGTGGTGTGGCTAATGATCAAGAGTCTGCTGTGTGTGTGTGTGTGTGTGTGTGTGTGTGTGTGTGTGTGTGTGTGTGTGTGTGTTAGTTTATCTTGATGAGCAGCTTTCCTCACTGACAGTGCTTTAAGCAATCATAGCCTTGACCAGTTACAATGTATACGTTTTTGCTTGTTTTATGCTACTGAAGTGTTTAGTAGGCCTATTACTGACGATAAAATATAATGTCAACAGCAACCACTGATTTATTTATTTATTTATTTGTTTGTTTGTGTGATGCTGAATTTATGGTATACTGCTCGACCCTATTGGTTGTAAACATTATAAGTGATGAAGTAGCAAAGATAATTAATTACCTGTTTGCAATAAAGTGTGTAAATTCCCTCACAAATTATCACCAGGTATTAACAGTATTGGTTAAAAGTAGATTTTTTTTATTTTGGCTGTGGGTAGCAAATGATTAATGAACTAATTAGAGCAATGTCCTTGAACAATTTGTACCCTGAGTATAATTATGTTTGTGTTATCTTATGTCTGTGTCGAACATTTGAACATTATTGGACGCTAACCTTGTATATTTACTGCTGACTGACATGAGGTGAAGCAAAAGATCAACTAATTATGTTAATGACCCTGTGATCAGTTATGAGAATTGGTGGCTTTTGATTCCTCCTGACTATGCCACGAAACAAGCTCCTTCTATATAGATGGTGTTTCGTGGCAATATTTGAAGGATTCACATTAGCTCCAATATTCTGACTACATCACAGGGTCTCTTAAATGACCTTGACCAAGTTGTACCATGAGTGTTGCTTGTGCTTGTGTCAAACTACCTGACATTCTTGGATATTAATTAACGACCCTGTGATCGTGTACGAGAATTGGAAGCTTTCGATTCCTCCTGACCATGCCACGAAACAAGCTCCTTCGATATTGGTGGTGTTTTCGTGGCAATATTATTTTGAAGGAATCATTTACCTCCAATTTTCTGGCGACATCCCAGGGTCACTTTGGCTTATTAGGTGTGACTTGATAATAAGATTTTTTCTGCTGTCAGTATAAATATAACGTTAAGTGGGTACAGTATATTTTTTATACAGTATACTTTGGTGTGCTTTGATTCCTCCATAGTATACCAGGACTCAGATTTAGATGAACAAAAATAATGGTAGCCTTTTGCCTGGAATAGTTTGGAGGAATCAGTTGCTCCAGTTTTACCAACAATGTACCTTTCCCTTAAACGTTTCAGGGGGTCGAGAAAACAGGGTGAAATCAGTTATTTTGATTCCTTCAAACTATGACACTGAAACTGAGAACCTCGAATTCTCTACTGTATAGGTGTCCTGTTTTGATAAAAATTAATTAAATGATCAATAGCCTCAAACTCGCTGAAAAAAAAACTTATGCTCTTTAACACTATTTTGAGTAAGAAGATCATAGTTTTATAATTTACCCTCTGTCGATAAAGGCAAGGCTAATGAGGGCAACGCGTGTATTTTGCACGTCTTGTGTTTCTCCTTGGCTGTCAGTGCAAAGAAAAAAAAAAGAAATACAGAGCTAATTGTAATATTTGCCTTGACCCAGTTTGTGCCACGTATAGATGTATGTTTGTGTTTGTGGTATGGTGATGAATGGTTCTGAAGTGTTTGTGTCTCCCACTCCCAGCCTCCCGTCCTCGGTGATTAGCAAAGACAAGTGGAATGTGTGTGTGTGTGTGTGTGTGTGTGTGTGTGTGTGTGTGTGTGTGTGTGTGTGTGTGTGTGTGTGTGTGTGTGTGTGAGAGTGTGTGTGTGTGTGTGTGTGTGTGTGTGTGTGTGTGTGTAAAGTAGAGTAAAATAAAGTAAAAGTGTGTGTATATGTGTGTGTGTGTGTGTGTTATGACTGCGGAGCAACGACACTCAGACGGGGACGACTGCAAAGGGTATTTATAATAATGATGTCTCCTTCCTCCTCTTCATTCTCCTCCTCCTTCTCCTCCTCTGTCACACCTGGCCTACATCTCCACTGTTGCTCTACCTCTCACCCTCTTCTCCAAACCGTAAGCTAAGCACTCTCACGCTCTGTTGACGCACATCCACAGTCTATCATAATAATTCATTGCTATAGCGGCTCTCGTCCCTCCCCACAGTTACTGCCCTCACAAAATCTCTATCCGTCATTATACCGTGTGATGATGTGTGGCTTCACTGAGTTGGAAGCGTTCGGATGTCCGGATCCTGAGTGACGGACCTGACTCTGATCTGAGGATGGCAGAAGACCGTCCTAGGCCTGGAAGACACTACAGGACGATGTAGTTGATAGAGAGGTATAGGAAAGTAAGCATGAAGCGAACAGAAGGAAAGGAAAAACAGCTAAAGAATTGAACGATATTGAGAACTGATACTCACAATTCTTTTCTCTGTTAACTAGTTACTTTCTAATATCAAGGAGAGGCAGTTGTATGAAGAGGACGAAGTTCTTGAGGACTGATACTCACTATAACCTTCTCTCTGTTAACTTGTTACTCTCTAATACCAATGCCTAGATATGGTATGTCATTATGAACTGGAAACTGTCGTGGATGTCTTATATATATAATTAATGACCTTTGTGTAATCGAGATATATACCGTACGTACACAAATCTTATCAAAATAACGTAGAGCTTAATTAGAGACATAATGAAAAACAGGAAACGACGACAAAAAATTCCCTACCTACGATATGAGAGGTCTACAATCTAGGGATTTCCTGTGACATTTTAATTAATATTATGATAGGTCAGGGATAATTATTACCTAAGACGTATGACATTCTATGAGTTTGGGTATTTTTTTTAAACATTTTGATATCACTAATGCTATCTACCGAGGAAAATCTTCTGGCGGGTTAGTAGGGATGAGTAGGGATGAGGTGGGATGAGTAGGGAAGAGGTGGGATGTGTAAGAAAGAGGTGGGACGAGTGGGAAGAGTAGGGAAGAGGTGGGATAAGTAGGGAAGAGGTGGGGTGAGTAAGAAAGAGGTGGGATGAATAGTTAAAAGGTGAGATGAATAGGGAAGAGGTGGGATAAGTAGGAAAGAGGTGGGATGGATAAGGAAAAGATGGGATGAATAGCGATAAGTTGGGATGAATGGGAAAGAGGTGAGGTGGGATGTGTGAGATACAGCTAAAACTTTCTACAGTACTTGCATGGGTGTGCCAATGTTGTCCTTCAAGGTAATAAAGTTCTACGTTATCTGGGTAGGTACCCAGGGCGATCGGGAACTACTGTAGGGGAATACAACCTTCGTCCAACGGAGTGTATAAAACCAGCAGGTTGGGAAACGGACTCTCAGAGATTTTACGAGCTGCTTGCAGGGCGAATCAACCAGTGAGGCACAGTGTGTTGTTCTCTGCTGGCCCTCCTGTCCCTCATGAACTAACTCCGTCAAGATAGTGTTGTTCCTCTTGTGAACACCTCGACTTCTATCACGGGGGGAAGGAAGCGCACACGACAAGAGTCTTTCCTATATTTGGCCTCTGTTCGTGTGGACTGCATCACTAATGGCAACTTCTTGGTAAAAATAATGACGATGTAAAGAGTATGCAGCTTTCCTTGTCTCGCTTCCTACTATTGTCTTTAATCCATATTTTTTTTTATCACCTTCGTCATAATGAATCCTCGTCACCATCAACACCCACGACATCACCAATAAACACATCATTGTCTATTATTATTATTACTATTATTATTATTATTAGAAAGCATTATTATTATTATTTGAGTCCTCGTCACCATCAACACCACCAATAAACACGTCAATGTCAATTATTATTATTATTATTATTATCATTATTATTAGAGCATTTCTTTTTTTTATAGTGCTCTGATCGTCTTTTGTTAACCATAAGGGGGAACTGTAAACCCACGTCAGGCAGTCAAAACTAAGCAAAGTCGAAACAACAATAATATTCATTTACCCATTTTCTTTTTGTCCCTCATCCTGTCTCGTCACCTTTATTATTCTATTCGTTATAACCTTCATCATCAAAATTATCTCTTATCATTTTTATCATCATTGTCATCATCATTACCGCCACCAGCCATGAAAGGAGTAGCATTTTCATTCTTTGACACTTCTATCACATGGGAAAATCCAAGTCTCAGAAAAGTCAGTGAAGAATATACGTAAGGGGTGAATGAGGAGGATGGAAACAATACACCCGGAGGCGACGGTGTAATCCCCTTGTTGTACACGTCATCACTTGGATTTACTGACGTCACTATTAATAATAATAATATACAGCTGTTGTTCTACTTATACCCATGCAATACAGACCCCCTAAGAGTGTCAATGAGGAGCTGCAGCCGGCGGTCGGTTCTTGGTACTATATTATGCAACCCTGTCGTCACCTGTAATTGCGACGTTCATGCATGTCAGGGATGTGGAAGTCCCAGTATTATTTTCCTTCACCAAGTTGCTTTGTATCATCGTGTATATGATTTACCCATGTGAGAGACTTTTGTGGGGTTATTGATATGCGCTTAAACTCGAGCATAATAATTAATTTAACCAGTTCTGCGGCAAACAAGACTATTTTTTTTCTTATTATTATTTGTGAGTCAGCTTCAGACAGTAAGGTAAACCCCAAGAGCCATTTGCAGGAACAACTGGAGACACTTGCATCAATCTACTTTTTAGAATCTTACCCAAATAAAGGTGAGGCATCGTCTTTTACAATGCAAGTGTACAGTCACAGTCAAACATTCTGCTACCTCGGAATATTTCTCACCTGCAGTGCATGAATGTTAGGAGAGGTGAGAGTGACTTAATTCGAGATACAAAGTTAATCAGGGTTCACATCAGACAGAAGAGGCGGAAGAAACTTTAACCGTGTGTATAGAATAGGCTACCGGGAAGGGTTATATTTGTCAGGTGGGATAAGAAGTTGGGGAGATAAACAAACTTTGTGGCTATGTTAGTGGGTGTTCAGAAGTGCTGGCACGGGTCTCGGTCTTTACTATGATATCATCCTAACCTGTGACACACACTCTTAACACTAATTATAAGAACATATTTTAACATACAAAAAAATACACAAATCAAAATTTACTTCACTCATTTAGGCTAGATGTGAAGAAAGTGGAACGTTTTGGTTACTCTGCAATTCAGGGAACATCTCTCGTCTCCACAAATAACTCTTCGTAAAGTGTGTTTACAAATTGTACTTTCAGGGAAGACGACTTCGCAGAACACCCCGTTTATATATTAGATCCTTTGAGGTGGTCTGCCTTAATACCCTTAGTGTTGTTTTAACTAATGCATTTTAATATTTTTTTCACCACGAAATAATGATCGAGGGTAGATAAATTTAAAGGTGTTGTTTTACTAAAATGTATATTGAAAATCTTTTATTTTTCAAGGAGACGTAATGATCAATGGAAGATCATTTAAGCACACCAAGATTTTTATTGTATTCACAGCATTTCCAATTAGTGTTCTTCATACAGCCAGTGCAGCACATTACCGAGATTTGTAAGAGTGTCTGGGGGACGTTAGAATGTGTAATACTGATTTTTGTTTTTTTCGGGTCATATATCATTCCCTCAATTTGAATGCTACAAAACATTAGAAATTACTTTTTTCTTCCATTAATAAATAAAACTCACAAAACTGGCAGCCGTACATGCATTAACCTTAAGGGGGAAGTTCTTTGTTGGAAAATCTGGAACAACTTATTCCTCCAAACAATTCCAAGCAACAGACCACCATTATTTTTGTTCATCTGGTCCTATTTCCTGGCATACTTTGGAGGAATCAATGCTCACCAATGTACCAAAAAAGAATTACCACCTTAACATCCCATGACATTACTTTCACGAGTTTACGTCGACCTTGTTAGTTGCTTTCCTTCCAAATCTCGCCTGTTGTTTTTGAGTCACTCTTTATTATACTCTCGAGTCACACATAGAAGTTCTGCACCACAACAATTTCTCTACCGATAGTAAAGAAGGATTTACACTATATTATAATGGCATCCATAACCTGTTTGACTACTGCAAAAATACAATCAAGTATCGTACATATTATGAAGAAGATATATGTAACTTCATAATTACAGCTATATCATTATTATTTATATATGCGTACATGGAATTGCATTACATCTTGAAATCATATTAATTCACTCGTAAATTTCTGAGAACCTGCTGCTGAGTATGACACAAATATTCCCTTTGGTCCCACGTGAGTATGACGGGCAAATGTGATATGTTAAATGTGCATCAGAGGGCCTTTGAACATCACAACTAAATTAGTAATACGAGTCAACGCTACATCAAAAAACAGCTTCACAACATCACACAGGCAGACGCACTACTATACATACGACTGAAACGAAATTGTGGCCTGAAACGATATTATGGTGTCCAATGTCTTCTATGTATCAAACAGGGAAATTCCTATGATTGTATAGGTAAAGGTTTAGGGGTGAGAAGGATACATTACAGCCAGTACCAGTCCCCTCCTCGACCCTGCCCTGCCCCTCCCTATAGTCCTTATAGCTGTACTCAGTGTCGATAGCTGGCTAGGCAGTAGATACCTGTCTTGTGAGTCACTGGCAAAGCACGAACTCCTGCCAACCTTCCTGCCACGCTGCCTCCTACGTCACACACGCTACAATACCTTATCCAGGGGCTCACTTCCTAGTTTGTTTGTTTTTCGTTTTTTTTTTATCATGCAGCTTTCTACTTCATTATTTTATCCAGCCCATAAGTTTCATATTAAGAAATTATAATATATAATAATTATCACACGAGCTATTAGACCAAAGAGATGCTTCACCCATTTCTTTAGGCACACAGCAGCAATCGTAAACTTTATTATCTTGACACGAGTACAGTTGACTACACTTCCGGTTAACACATTCAGCATTCTTATACTTTTGGGAACAGTGGTCTTTTCCTTACTTAAATAAAATCGTCTGGAGTTTATCATTACATCGACGCATGATTTCCAAAAGGACTATTTAATTAAACTCTCTCTCTCTCTCTCTCTCTCTCTCTCTCTCTCTCTCTCTCTCTCTCTCTCTCTCTCTCCAGCATACATCTACCAGGAAAAACATTGACTCATTATTGCGTTGCACTTGACTGATGAGGAGCACATGTGACAATCTTTCTAATCATCATGAGTCCTTCATACCCACTGCCAATTAAACACTTCATTAGAATGGATAGATAGTGTGCACTCACTGTTCATTCTCGCAATTCCATAAAAAAAAAGAACAGCGTTTTTACTTTATGATTTTAGCAAGAATTTTAAACACGTATTCAATCAGTCAAGAGTCAGTGTGTGTGTGTGTGTGTGTGTGTGTAAGTAAGTAAGTAAGTAAGTAAGTAAATTTATTGCCATTCTTTACAGTTTGGACATGTAATAATAATAGTAATAAGACGGCACGGTCTGTCGAGTCGTGACTCTTAGGACAGACGGATTAATCAATCAAATAACAAATTGTGGCAAGGTGAAACAGGTTGTGGCACAAAGAATACACAATGATGATATACAAGCAAATATACAAAAAAATATAATGTAGATTCAGCTTATAATAACTAATACAATTATCCTATCAAGGCACACAGTTAGAAACACAAAGTGTCAGGCTGATAACAGCCGTGTGTGTGTGTGTGTGTGTGTGTGTGTGTGTGTGTGTGTTATTAATCACTATACAAATATTCACCATGTAAGGCCTGGGTGTTTCATAGGTATAGAGGAAAGCTTATGACTCATGTGTCCCTGTGGGTGTGTGTGTGTGTGTGTGTGTGTGTTTGTGTGTGTTCCTGTCTGTCTAAAGGCGGCCGGCAGAATGTTGTCGGATAAAACTGAGGCTCCTAATTCATACAAACTGTGCCAAGAAACACTCATCCTCAGGACCGTTTACTGGTGGATGCTTTGTTTTGTGGAGAAATCAATAGCTTCCAATAACTACCCTAAATAATCAAACCCCTCTATACTTAAGGGGAGATTCTTTTGATGGTGAATTGGAAGGTCTCTGATTCCTCCAAACTATGCCAAGAAACAGATCCCCTATTAGTATCAATGAGGGAAGTCTGTTTTCTGGTAGAGTTAGGAGGAATCACCAGCATTCTAATTTGCCAACAAAAGAATCTCTCCTTAAATAAATACTGGTGTCTTTTGCAGATTTCTTTGATGATCTGTGTCGGAAGGAAGAACTTCATAATGTCTAATGGTTTACAATTATTTCATTTAACCCGTAAACAACTACTTACGTCTCAGGTTAAAAAACATCCTTGAATTAATGACAGGTGACTTTGTAAAAAAAAAAAAAAAAAAAAAAAAATAAATAAATAATTAAAAAAAATTGTCTAAAATCTAAAGGTGCGCTCTGAACATTAAGATTTGTCATGGTCTGAATTAATATAAACATAATTATTTTCCAAGATATACGCTGTTTTCTTTGTAATTATTTTCAAATGAAATTGTCTTGAAGCTCTGAACGTCAGTAATGCTTCCCTCCAAGTTAACCAGAGAAACATTACTCGCTAGCCGTCGCTCGTGTTAATTAGATGTTCCTGAAATTGAATCATAATAAAGAATCAACATTACACAAATTGAAGTGACGACATAACGATTTAGATGTTTCCTGTACAAAGCAATTAGTCGTGTTTGGATTTCCTGTACAGGCCTTGTCAATGTAATGCGAACTGTATCATTTTTATCGTAGGGGTGTGTTTAAGGGGGAGGGGGGGGGGGCGTACACTTTTGATACATTGGAGCGCCTTCATTCCTCCAAAATATGCTAGGAAACAGGTGCAGTTTAACAAATATAAATGATGTCCTGTTGCTTGGAATAGTTTGGAGGAATCAGTTGTTCCAGCTTTACCAACGAACATTGTACTATTCCCCTTTTTCTTTGTTTCGAAAGTGAGAAAATTTAATAATAATATACAAATGCTGGCTGAAAAAATTAGAGGACCGTAACACGCACTTGCATTCTTTCTTTCCTCAGCAAACTTCCTCCACAACTGAGAAATTCATTATATGATACCAATTTTCACATCACGTCTCTAATTTATAAAGTTAGCGCTTTTGAAATGACGTCACTACTCCTTAGACGTAATACCACCTTTGTGTCACGGTGAATAGCAGGATTTTATGTATGTATAATGACTAAATATTGTGCTGTCGGTCCAAAAATGTGTGTCACGAAGGGGTGTGTTGACATACAGTATAAAGCAATGAACAATCCGACACGTGTTGCTTCGGTAAGGTAGGAAGGAAGGTATCTGTGTCTTGACCAGCTCTGAGTTCCCACTGTCCAGTTCGTCATATAGTTTAAAACAATAACATAGAATTAAGACTATATAGATTTCCAAGCCAGGGTACCAAATGAACACTGACACACATCAAACCAAATACATAAATACACAAATACATGAATACACAAATACACAAATACATAAATTATCAACGAATCTACACACTCATGTTTATAAAGATTATAATTATATCAAATGAACAGTCAGAGTATAATACAGAAAAGCAACCCAGAGATGGACTAAACAATCAAGGCGTAAGATGATACAACAGCGGACAGAAACACAAGAGCAAACCAGTGGTGCTGGATCAAGAAGTCAAGGCAGACAAGTACAGGCAAGGGATGATAAAATGTTGTGGGATATCCTGAGATGGGTTGCAATAGATGGGGATGATAAAATGTTGTGGGATATCCTGAGATGGGTTGCAATAGATGGGGATGATAAAATGTTGTGGGATATCCTGAGTTGGGTTGCAATAGATATGAAAATTGATGGATGCAGGTGGGAAAGACCTCTATCTTGCAATGCACTGATGATGGTAATGATGATATTGATGACACAACATAATATTATCTACATATCCTGTTCGACAAATACAAAATATATCCTAATGTCTCGAATGGTGTTTCTTACAATCACAAAGTTTCTATTAACAATAATAATTACAGCCTTAGACATACCAATAAACGTCTATCTATTTATCTTTAAACTACATTTTCTCAGGTAAATTCTACAACGACGACTGGCGACTTTTCCATTTATTTATATGTATATATATTTTCTTTAATTCGGATGCAAGCCCTCTTGAAGTACAAGGACTAAGCATTACTTCTACAGACCAATATACAACACTTTAGCCATAAGTAATACAGTTCAACTAACGCTGAACGATCTATCATGTCACCGAAAAACCCTCACCGCTCAAAGGGTTTTATTGCTCTTCCTACACACACCACCAACCATCCCTACACACACCACCTGCCCTCCTTATCTCCTCGGGTTAGTCTTTCATCCCCCGATATGGCAGGATTATGAATGGAGACAACAAGGAGAGTGAGTGAGTGAGTGAGTGGGTGAGTGGCATGGAGGAGTGGGTGAGTGGCATGGAGGAGTGGGTGAGTGGCAGGGAGGAGTGGGTGTGTGGCAGGGAGGAGTGGGTGAGTGGCAGGGAGGAGTGGGTGAGTGGCAGGGAGGAGTGGGTGAGTGGCAGTGAGGAGTGGGTGAGTGGCATGGAGGAGTGGATGCATGAAACACCAGCTGATGCCAATTTATTTATTTGTTTCTTTCTGTAATGCCGAACACAACTTGATGGTTTTCGAGTACATTAACCATTCATTTCTAACAATTGATATGGTTTATTCAGATGGTCTCAAAACTTCGAAAAACAATTGTTGCCTTTTTTTGTAATGACGGAATCGGATTTTCCTGATAGGCGACTGACTGTATGCTACTATAACCCAACCACTACTACCACGACCATTACTATCACCATCATAACTACCATCACCACCAGTATTAGCAACCCAATCCTATTAGCATCACCACTAAAACTCTTATGGTACCACTGTTACTACCACCACCACCACCACCACTATCACTTTTCCCATCACCACCACCATCACTACTACTACAATCCCTGCACCACCACCACCATCACCACCACCACCACCACCACTATCACATTTCCCATCACCACCACCATCACTACAACTACAATCCCCGCACCACCACCACCACCACCACCACCACCAATACCACCACTATCACTTTTCCCATCACCACCACAACCACCACCACCAATACCACCACTATCACTTTTCCCATCACCACCACCACACATACAAGGCCGTTCAGAGTAATACGTGTTATTTTTTTCTCTCTGTATTGACGTCACTGGAAACTTGCAACATCTGTACGTTTGAGTCGAGTTCTGGCTTGCTCTTACTCCACCTAAAGATGACTCAATACTTCCTTCCTTCCTTCCTTTCTTCCTGTCTGCCTTCATCCTCCATTCCGTCCTATACAGTACTTTTCCTTCATCCAATATTATTATTATTTTCATGTCTGCTACTCCGCCTAAGGATGCTTCAGTATGTTTCCTTCCTTCCTTCCTTCCTTCATGACTTCCCTCATGTCTACCATCATCCTCTCTTCAATCCTTCATTATTACTTTCATCCAACTTACTGCCTTTATCTTACTTTTCATTCTTAATTTCTTGTCTCATTTCTACCTTCATCCTCCCTTCCATCTTTCCTCACTCTAGCCTCCAGAGTTCATCCAGTAAAACCTCACCTTCAGTATATAACCACCATACATCCATCACCTGTTTATGACGTATAGAGGTTTGAGGAGCCTAGTGGGGTGATCAAGGGCATCATAACGTGTACTGTACAGTTGGCTAAGCATGAAGCCACCAAACACACCGTGATATTATCGTCTTGTGTGAAGGATTGATAACGGAACTGAGCAATGTGACTCCGAATTACTTGAGGTTTCCAGGACTAAGTTGTTGCCAGGCATCCAGTAAGTAGATATGAGAAGTTACAAACGGATGTGGCCAATTTTTGTTACAGTTGCCTAGTTTCTTGGCCAAGTGTAAACAATAAGCAACAAGGCTATTATAACTATTCCATGCTCTACGACACCCTTCAGAATTAGATGATGATGGCCTTTCCTTTTCAACATCTCAAGGGTATGAAAGGTGCTCGACTGTGGATGACTCACATTGATTAATTTGCTTGAATAATACTTACTGACGCATACTAGTTTTTTGGAGGATAAAACTGCCTAAGATATCATTCTCGTGGACCGCAAAATGATGGTTTATTCTGTTTCTGTTATTTCAGGCAGTTAGTTTATATTACATTAAGTAGCTGGGTGATGGGTAGGGGATGCAGAAACCTACTTTGGCTCTTGACTGTACATGTAAGTTACGGGACTGTGTGTACATCATTTACCAAAACACTCCTAAATGGTAAAGTGTCAACACCCACCCACCTCTGAGTCACACACACTCAAACACAACTGTACATACACATGAACATTCAACATACTGTACCATCAAAAACTTGCAACACACACACACACACACACACACACACACACACACACACACACACACACACACACACAGCCCCTCCTCCCAACCCTTTGGGCGTTGCCTCCTACAACTTAATAGCCTTCGCTCCTAATATGTGAGTAAAATGCATGTCCATTACCCGTCCATAATCTACGCCCACGCTCACCCCAAACACACACACACACACACACACACCAGCCACTCCTCCCAACACTACACACACACACCAGCCACTCCTCCCAACACTACACACACACACACACACACCAGCCACTCCTCCCAACACTACTCACTCAGGCATGGTGTATCTTGGATCATTAACTCTTCACCATTTACACTCTATCTGTATCAGAAATCACAAACAGCCTTCCATTTACACTATCAGTATCACACTTCATAAAAAGCAAGAGACAGGTACACCACATCAGCATAAGACACAGTCGAGAAAAGTCATTGGTGAAAATATATTACCTGCGAATCAAGGCACTTTTTATTTTTTATTTTATTTTTTCGAGGAGTCTTAGCTAACATAATGGTAGTGTGTGTCTGTGTGTGTGTTTATTTATGCTAGTGTGTGTGTGTTTATTTTATCTTTTTAGTGTGTGTGTATATTAGCATAATACTAGTGTGTATCTGTGTGTGTGTGTGTGTTTATTTTTATTTTTTTTAGTGTGTGTATGTTACATTTTTGGCCATTGGTTTCAACAATATATGAGAAGTAAGAGGTTAATTAATTTTTGGCACTCTGTTTCTTGGAATAGCAAAGACGAATCCAATACTCCAATTTTGCCAACTCTACAATGTTCCCTTAACCTGAAGAACCAATAGTGACACGGAGACAATAAAGACGGTAATTATAGTGGTTTCTCATATTGAACCCTCTGACTGCCATTGTTGTACAGTATATTTCCACTTTGTTTTGAACATTTTAGACGATCTTCATGACGTAAATAATCTCCCAACTATATGTAATAAACCAAACACACATCCTGGTGTTATGTATGTCTTCGATGAGACAAGATATTACTATATCAATTCTTTTTCTAATTGTCCATGCTCAGTCTTGAAAATAAAGGTACGATTGGATATATCAAATTGTCTGAAAAATCTGCGGGCCTAAGACACATACTTTGACGAACTACTGTTGTTTTCTCTTACGAGTTTCGGTTAATTTAGATTCTGATTAAGTTGATCGTCACACAAGGCGTCGGAAGACTACCTATGTACCGGTATGGTCAGTGTGTGGGTATGCATTGCCTTCGAATATTCTCTGAATTCTTTGACTGAATTACATTTACATACCATCAGTAAATAAGGCAGTGTTATTAATTACTGAGATTACATCTCACATAAATGATGGTTCCATTCAATAATCCCATCCATACTTTTTCATATGATGTTAAATATTCATTCAAGAGACTTTAAGCCTCGTTGTTACAAGGGGCTTCCCCGTGACGAGTAAATCACCATCTTAATATTATGCCTGGACATGTTGCTGGGAGCCATCCAGAATTACCTGCTGAATATGACTTATCAATGAGGTGTTCCCAGAATAAGCACACTCTGAATGGCAGTGTGGTGAGTGTGTACCGAGTGAGTGAGTGTTAGGTGAGTGTGGGTTAGATAAGTGTCAATGAGTGTGGGTGAGGTAACTGTAAGGTTTATGAGATGTTTGAGTGTTAATCAGATGAATGAATGCTAGATGAGTGAGTGTGAGTGAAAATATGGTAATCGGGGTTGGATGAGGCCAGCGGGTTCGAGTTGAATGTCTTGCAATACCATCAACAACTTTTCTAATAGCTGACTATAAGTTTCAACAGCCAATGAGCTTATCCTTGATTAGTCAAAGCTCGCCATCCAGGTGTTCGCAGCCACACATTAGGTTGAACGAAGCCTTTTACGATATCGCCTCTGGATATTTACCGTAATTTGAGGTGGAAAAAAAGGGTAGATTCTAGTGTGGTGAGTCAGGCAGGGTGAGTGTTTGGGTGGAGTCTCGTAACCATTAACATAAAACACACACACACACACACACGCATAGGCTACACAGCACACACACACACACACACACACACACACACTCATACACAGCACACACACACACACGCAGCACACACACACACGCATACACAGCACATACACACGCACACGCATACACAGCACACACACACGCACACGCATACACAGCACACACACACACACACACACACACACACGCATAGGCTACACAGCACACACACACACACGCATACACAGCACACACATACACAGCACACACACGCATACACAGCACACAGCACACACACACACGCATACACAGCACACACACACACACACACACACACACACACACACGCATACACAGCACACACACACGCATAGGCTACACACACACATCCCTATTCTTGTAGTTGGTGTTTGTGAGGGAGCTATAGGTTAGGTACAGTTGTCAGCTTAGGGTGAGGCTTATGGGCAATCTATGTCGAAAGTCCGATCTCGCTGTCTGATGGTGAGCTCCGAGATTCATTGTGTCGTGAATGAGTAGCAACTTTTACTCTCCCTCTCTGTGTGTAGCCACGACGGTCAAAGGTCCTGTGGTCTTTTTTTTTCTTGATCGTCGACTCTGTGATTCATGTTCCCTTTGCTAGCATGGAACTTCACCTTAAAATGTTCTGTTAATTAAACCTCAAATAACTTCAGAGAGGGAACAAGGAGTTAAGTACTTATAAACAAACACGGACACTATATAATATACCTCTTGTTAAATAATAAAGCGAAGACGTATAATATTAAAAAAGTAAAATAAAACATTCTTAAACACATCACAGTTTGAATTAGTTCTAAGCACGAATTAAATGCATTCCTTACAGAGCACTTCGCAAATCGGTTCGATATACCAACAGTGGAAACAACCTTTTGTCCGTATCTGTATGGTACAATGTAAATTATGTGGATAGTATACTTTTGGTGAATTAGAGCGCCTTGATTCCTCCAAAGTATGCTAGGAAACAGGACCAGATTAACAAAACTAATGGTGGCCTGTTGCTTAAAATAGTTTGGAGGATTTAGTTGCTCCTGATTTACCAACACTGTACCACATCTTTAAAATTAAGACACCTAAGTCGTTGAAGGGGTACTGGAAGTTTCTGATGCTTTATACCACTGCCACGAGACAGATTCTCTAAGTATAGGAACAGTTGTGTGGCCTACATTGGAGGAATCAATAATCACCAATACGCTGACCAAAACCTAAGCCCCATATTTAGAGCCATAAGCACTACGCCCATACCAATACCTGGCCTGTGTTTACAAAGGCGATAGTTATCTCAAAAAGTTCGTTTACGTTTAATATTACTAAACATTTTATTCATGTCAAATTACTTACTGAATTAAAGGTACAGATATATATAACTCTATAAGGTACCATGCTGATTTGAGGTATTTCTTGAATTCAACAGTGATATAATAAATAAATTTTCGAATGTGTGCGAATTTAAGAGAGAACGATCACCTTGCCAACACAACAACCTTGGATCTGAAGCCATGTGTTTGGGGTTGCCCGGGCAGATGAATGGAGACACCCACTTGGAAAATCCCCTCACATACCAATGATCCCATGTCAGTGATACTATATACTGACAAAGGGGGCGAGTGGACACGTATATATGAAGGGGTCTGTGATTTGTTTATAAGAAAGGAGACCTACTGTCAAATGTTTACTTACGGGGATAATACACTTTTCGTACATTAAAGTGTCTAATTAATCCCTCCAAAGTATGCCAGGAAACAGGACCAGATAAGGAAAAATAAAGGTGTTCTGGTGCTTGGAGTAGTTTGGAGGAATCACTTACTCCAGATTTCCAACACTGTACACTATACTCCCTTAATTAAGTTACCCTTGTGTGCACTGAAACATTATTATCAACGTCTAGGTCTGATGAATTAAGTCTCAAATGCAAAGTGTCGCAAACATGTTGTAATTGCCTTCACGCATCTTAAGGTTCAGAAGAAGAGGTTACACTGCATTCATAACACTTCCTATAATGATATAATGTTAGCCTTCAATATCACACATGAATTATGACTGTGTATGGACGGGGTCTTTAATTATGTTACACCATACCCAAATAAGTCAACACAAGGACTGCTCCTCAAATGGTGCCCAGGTTGACTCCATTGATACCATATATATATATCCTAGGTGTGGTATGAAGCCCTTGTCCACAACCTAAACTGAAGGAGGGCCAGTTTTTTTGCTTGTGTTCTGGAGTCTTACGTATCCAGCCCTATTAAACACAGCAACAGACAGATTCCCCTACTAGTATATTACTGGTAGGTTGTATTCTGCCATATACAGTAGAATTTACAGGAAGCAGTCGTCCTCGGGTTAAAGAGAAACAAATTATTAACAGAAGTGCAGCTTGGTGTCATTTTACTAGTCGCTCTGGCCGAGTAATTTGAGTAAATGCTGTAGGGTTTGTGGTATTCGTAGTCACTGTCAACTTCATCATTGTGTTCACTAGCAAATTGTACAGACATATATGTATGGGATTTTAAAACTAAAGTCTATTAGTCGTTCGGTATTGACAAAGAGTATCCTACAATCCCTTCCAGTTATACATAATTAAGGGACCCTGTGATCGTGTATGAGACCTGGTGGCTTCTGATTCCTCCTGACTATGCCACGAAACAAGCTCCTTTAACGTAGTTGGTGTTTCGTGGCCATGTTTGAAGGACTCTCTCTAACCTCCAATTTTCTGACTACAAAACGGGGGTCCTTAAAGGGATCATCTACTGTGAGTAAACTATATAGCAATCTACCTTGCCCTCCAAAACAATGCAAGAAATCGAATCCCCTACTCGCATATCAAGGTGCTCTGATTCCTGGCCCAGTTTGGAGGACTAGGTAGCTCTCCACTTGGACCAAACCTTCTCCCTCCCAAAGTCTCAAGTGCTGAGTGAACACAAGTGAAGAGGAATTGAAGCTGAGAATCATAAGCAGACAAAAATATTAAAGGAGGAATGGGAGGAGAAGGAAAGAAGAGAAAAGAGTGAAGGTGTGGGATAGGAACAGACAAAGCTAGAGAATGAATGTGGAAGAGAGAGAGAGAGAGAAATAAGAGAAAACATAAAAATGAGAAAGTGCAAGAGAGGATATAATATACTGAGAGAGGAAGTGAAACAACTGAATGAGAATTAAATAAATATAAAGCAAATGCATTCTATCAAATTATCCAAAGAGAGAGAGAGAGAGAGAGAGAGAGAGAGAGAGAGAGAGAGAGAGAGAGAGAGAGAGAGAGAGACCCACACACCCCAGGTCGGATAAGGGGAGAGGGGGGGAGGAGGGGGGGAGAGTGGGCGTGACGTCAGAGCCCAAGTCAATATCACAACAATTTCTCAGTTTGAGTCTCTCTCTCTCTCTCTCTCTCTCTCTCTCTCTCTCGTTACGTTGTCATCTCTCTCTAACAACCTCTCTATCCACCTATTTCTCAACCTCTCATTATTTCTATCTCTTTATCCTTGCCTCTGACGCAAACACACTTTCACTCTCTTGTTATTTTCTCTCGTTTGTCTTCCTATATATTTTCATTATTATTATTATTATTATTATTTTTATTTTTATTATTATTATTATGCATTACGTTTCAAGCATATATCTACTTCCATCTTCCATATAATTTTCTCTCACCTTAACACTCTCTTCCTCTCTTCCCTCTCTTTAATTCCTCTTCCTTCCTCCTCCATTCCTCTCTTTACCTCATCTTTCTATCTACTATTTCCACATCATCACTCTCTCTCTCTCTCTCTCTCTCTCTCTCTCTCTCTCTCTCTCTCTCTCTCTTTACTTCATCATTCTATCAACTATTTCCTCATCAACACGTTCTCTCTCTCTCTCTCTCTCTCTCTCTCTCTCTCTCTTTACTTCATCATTCTATCAACTATTTCCTCATCATCACGTTCTCTCTCTCTCTCTCTCTCTCTCTCTCTCTCTCTCTCTCTCTCTCTCTCTCTCTCTCTCTCTTTACTTCATCATTCTATCAACTATTTCCTCATCAACACGTTCTCTCTCTCTCTCTCTCTCTCTCTCTCTCTCTCTCTCTCTCTCTCTCTCTCCACTTTTCAATTACCGGCATACAATGTACTCAATCATAAGCAAACAATACACATCAATCATCTGCAAACAGTAAGCATTAAGTGTGTGCAAACTGTGTATTTCTATTCTTTGTAATCGCTTCACCACTACGACGTCTCTTTAGCACAACACACTCTTTACCAATGACGTGTGTAATCAAAGTAAACAGAGGGATGCATGTACAGTCGCGGCACATAGTCCTTGATCAGGGTGTAAGTGGAAGTCTGCAGGGTCAAGAACTATGTACCGCGACTGTACACCCTACTTACTTGTACGTGTATCACTTAATAAAACATAACTACGTACGTGTATTAAGTTAGGTATGTGTATTAATGAAAGATCAGTACGTGTATTAATGAAAACTAGTTATGTGTATTAATGAAATCTGAGTAGCCTACGTGTATTAATGTAATCTGAGTATGTGTATTAATGTAATCTGAGTATGTGTATCATTGTAACCCAAGTGTGTGTAGTCAGTGTTATCATACAAATGTGGAATCAATAGGGGCCTTTTTTATTATGTGCATAAAAGTATAGACGGAAGCAAACATACGATTCCAATCCATACGTGCTGTACAATAGGAAGTGAAACAGACGCGGTAAAAGCTGAAATCCGTCTCAGTTTTCATTCCAGTATCAGTATCACAGTTACTTGGCGGGATAGTATAGTAAGTCCGTCAACTCGTCAATAAATACATCTACAACATCGAAAAAAACCAACTCATATTACAGTAAATTATTGTTCAAGACAGTCTTTTGGTTACACGGGAATATATGCAAAATATGTATATTCTACAATTTCTGACAAACATATTTTTTCTAAGGAGGTACTTCAGTTGTCCACAAGAATTCCTACACAGGCTATATGAAAAGAGAGGTCAGTATTCTGGAAGTATTCAGAGATTAGCAAAACAACAAACCTAATATTGTGTTGTATTGCAGTTGTGTAGTCTTACAATTTCTGTATGTTGTAAGCCCTCGAAAACAAGAGCGTGTGTATGAATTCTTGTGGCCAATAAATAGTACAATGGTAATGAGAATAAATATTACATCTGAGTATTATCGTGTCAAGTGTTCGGATTATATCGTGATTTGTGTCATTATGTTCTCGGAAAGATTTAGGAAGATTCAGAACGATGTTAGAATGACTATATACTGTACTACTATTGCTACATGTAAGCCAAGAAGCGAGGTATTACTACAACAACTATCTGTAAACCATTTCCTTTCGTTCACGACTTCCACTCTCTCTCTCTCTCTCCGTCAGACATACTAATTTTATCTCAACTTTTTCCTCCATTCTTATCGTTTTTTTACTCCTCTTCATTTTCCTCAAACTCAGACTTCTTCAATCTTCTCCAGCCACACAATTTATCATATGTTTTTTTTTTTTATTCCTACTCATATCCTCCATTTAAATATACATCTTAACAACATAATTTATTGTTATTTAATTAAGTTTAATTTCTGTATCTTTTTTCCTCCTACTCCTCCCCGAATCCTCTAAGACCCTGCCCACTATCAGCTATCCTTTTCCTCTTGCCTAACCTCGTCTAAATCACTCGTATCCACCATCTGTTTCTCCTCATCATCACCCTCTTCTTAGCTAAACTTTCCTTCAGCCTCATAGACGAGAGTTAGTACAGCATTAATTTAAAAGACATACATGAATCATTAGTTGTTCTATTGTTATTTGTTTGTATGTTCTTTGGAGTTCTATTGTTATTTGTTTGTATGTTCTTTGCAAACCTCGTCCTCCCCTTCCTCCTCATCTTGATTCCTGGATGGTCAGCTTTATTTCCATGACTGTATTTATCATATATTTCTATTCAGTCTATCTTCTATCACCTCCCTCACCCTCATGCATATTGTCCTTTTTGTTCAATCTCTCTCTCTCTCTCTCTCTCTCTCTCTCTCTCTCTCTCTCTCTCTCTCTCTCTCTCTCTCTCTCTCTCTCTCTCTCTCTCTCTCTCTCTCTCTCTCTCTCAGTAAATCAATCAATAAATCAATCAGTCAAACTATCTCTCTAAATTTTCAATCAATCTATCCATCTCCCTTGCTCCCTGACCCACCACCATACCTCCCTACACCACTGGGGGTATCAATGACTCGGAAAATTCCCCTCACTGGATCACACAACACAATAAACAGAACAGTATTTCCTAGTACCCCAACAAACAACTCTCACATAACGCACGCACACTCAAACACCTCTCACACAACCCACACACACTCAAATTCCTCTCACACACATTCAAACACCTCACACACACTCAAACACCTCTCACACAACGCACACACACTCAAATATCTCTCACACAACGCACACACACTCAAACACCTTTCACACAACGCACACACTCAAACACCTTTCACACAAGGTAAACACACTCAAACACCTCTCACACAACGTACACACACTCAAACACCTCTCACACAACGTACACACACTCAAACACCTCTCACACAACGTACACACAATCGAACACCTCTCACACAACGCACACACATTCAAACACCTCTCACACAACGTAAACACACTCAAATACCTCTCACAAAACCCACACACACTCAAACACCTCTCACACAACGTACACACACTCAAACACCTCTCGCACAACGCACACACACTCAAATACCTCTCACACAACGCACACACATTCAAACACCTCTCACACACATTCAAACACCTCTCACACAACACACACACACTCACTCAAAAACTCCGAGGGGCTAAATTTGGTTTGTTGTGATGTGCCTCTGCCCTGTACACTTCAGCTTCATCTATGTACAGTATAGAATTCATCAGTGTAATAGTGTAGGTTAGATTATAGTGTTATTGGGGAATGTGGAAGTTACTGGCAGGTTCACATAACGTCCAAAGACACTATCTATACCCATGCTGTGTGATATTATCTATTTATTCATAAGTACTATTGATATTATTTTATTATTATTATTATTTATTTTTTCTTTGAGAATTGAAGAGCTTGTGTGTGTGTCTGCTCTCTCTTCCTCCTCCTTTTTTTTTTTTATCTATTATCATCCAGTTCTGTCTCTATCTTCTCCTCTTCTTCCTCCTCCTCCTTTTCTAGTCATTATCTTGCTCTTATTTCTCTATCATCTCCTCTTCCTCCTCCATCTTTATACATTATCCTCCTCTTATTTCTCTCTCATCTCCTCCTCCTCCTCTTCCCACACAAATTCATACGCGATTTTTCTTTTTGTTGTTGGTGCGTGAAATGCCAACGTTATTGACCTTTTGATTCTTTAAAGCTTATATTCTTTAAAGCATATACTGTATACCTTTGTGGATAATACTCTCTCTCACTCTCTCTCACTTCCACTCCAGCTGTGAAGTATGTACCTATAGCCTATACGTTTATAACCTTCCTCTGAATATTCATGGGTTTTACGTCACATTATCCTCAACATCACATCTCCATCCACACTTACTTATCCCAACTTACCACCTTCCTTCATCCTCAATCCTATACACTTCATGCATCCCCATTCCCTGTATTTCTTAACTCCATTTATGGCCTCATTAGTTGCATATGGTTACTCCCCATCCCTCTCGACTGTCCATCACATTCCTATCATCTCCATTCCTATCATCCTTTCCCATCTCCATTCTCATGCCGGTCTCCACGTTCTATCCTTCAATCCCCGTTCCCCGTTCACATCTCAGTAGGACTTCAATCGCTGTCTAGGAATCCGGGGAAGTCTTAAGGCGAGTCTTGGAATCTTTGGAAGAGGGAAGTGCTGGGGATTGATAATATATATATATATATATATATTGAGAGAGAGAGAGAGAAAGTATAATAAAAAAGATGCCGAGTGAGCAATATAAAAGAGGAGAGACTGATAGTCGATTAGGTTAATGATCGATACTGCGTACCCAACATCCCTTTTACACACACACACACACACACACACACACACACACACATACCTTAAATGAGTCACAACAAAGACCCAGTGAATCACCTAAAAGTGAATCATTCCCCACCTGACAAACCAACAGTGTGTGATTCAGGGTTAAATTAGCCAGAAGTGTAAATAAAGTCCCGTGTTTGTTGTCAGTTACGCATCACGTCAAAAAGGACTTCACAAAACAGGGCGTGAGGTGGCAGAGAGATGGGAGGTGGAGTGGAGAGTGAGGAGAAGTAGTGAGTGATGTATTTAGTGAAGTGGAGTAAAATATGAGGTTGTTATGTGGAATAGTGAGTGAGGAAGTGAGGTGGTTATGTGGAATAGTGAGTGAGTAAGTGAGGTGGAGTAGAGTGAGGAAGTCAGGTGGAATAGAGAGTGAGGAAGTCAGGTGGAATAGAGAGTGAGGAAATGAGGTGAAGTAGTGAGTGAGGAAGTCAGGTGAACAAAGGGATAAACTAACGTCGCTTACATGAATTAATGGCAATATTTTTCAAGGAAGACAATACCCATCACCGACCAACTTGACACCGACGTATTTTCAGTCGCATCCAAACCACCTGAGCATTATCGAGATCCAAGTAAGATCGGTACAGCCTGCTGACATAAGTAAGGAAATACAAACGTGACTCAGGTACTTCATTAAGCATATTACAGTACCGAATAATATAAAGTAGGAATCGCTACTGTACATACATACCACGTCTCATCCTACTCTATGCCAGATGACGGGACAGTTTCAGTTGTGTTTGTCTCTTCCCTAACTAAAAACGTCCTTCGCAAAAACGTAGCAAAGATTCTGGAAGGACCATCAAGACTCTCCCTCTCACTCCCTTGTTACTGTCTTTGTACCTTTGTACCCCTTGCAGCACCAGCCCATCACCGCCAGACATCCGCATCACAACACACTTCCCAAAACTGGTGGCGACATTTCGGGGAAGAGGACCACGACGTACTCTCCTTCGTTATCACTCACTCACTCACTCTCACTTTCTCTCTATTGTTATTAGTCTTTCCCAACCCATCTAAAAACAAAACAAAACAGTATCTGCTTTCCCAACTTCGTAGAATCTGTGAAGAAATTTCGGCGAAAAAGAGGACAAACTTAAACACAAACATGCGCACACTCCCACTTTCTCACTTGTTGCTAACTTCCTACTACAAGGGATAAATCAATAGCGGTAGTAACAAAGGCCACAGGGTCAATGGTACTCAATTGCACATCAGTCGGTTGGCAACAAAAGACAGGTGGTGTTAGACAATGGCTCAACAACAACAACAACAACAACAACAAGGTCATGCAAACACAAACTCTATTAGCACTCTTACGGTAATTATTCTTCATCGGTTGAGTTATGCCGCTTAATCACAAACAGCAATTGATGAACAACGTACAAAATGGTTTATCTTGATCCCATTTCATTGGATAATTAACTTTCCTCACTAGGGGAGAGTTGGAGTCGAGAAATATTTACACATAATTAACTCTATTGATTTTCTAACGCCGACGTAATCAACGTGTATACCTAACTAGTATATCAGTTAAAACAATTAATCTGCATTTTACCCGAAACAATCTGAAACGACAGACGAAGTATTTGAGCATCGTTCCCAGAAAGAAGAAATTATTTTAGTCATTTCTCGATTCTTCAACTTCCTCTAGTGCGATACTTGTTACGTTGTCTTTGTTTATAAATGACGTGATTCTGCCAGTGACTTATTCAACAATAATACCCCCAGAACATAAATAAATGTTTATCCATTACCTGAGGCTGATGTTGTGGCGGGAAGTAGCAGCAGGAGCAGGAGGGGGAGCAGGAGGAGGGGTAAGAGTATGGACAAGACAAGCAGGAGGGCACAAGGAAGTAAGAGGAGGACTGAGGCAGAGAACAGGAAGGTACAGGGAAACAGTCCAACACAGCAGGAGACAGGCTGTTCCACGCCTTCCACAACACCGTCTTGGTGTAGTGCAAAATTGACACGTGGTGGTCGTGGTGGCTGCTGCCGTTCCCTCCCGCTTCCACCTCCACTTTCCACCTCCCTCCAGACCCACACTCCACCACTGTCTCCACCTGCGTCCTTGCTCCACCATCGCCATTACAAGGATCGTATGACATCTGTGATCTTTCTCCACCACAAGTAGTATCGCAGAGTAGATGTGCTGTTTCTTCATTGCTATTATAGTCATAATGTCCTCTCTCTCTTTCCCTAATAGTGTCGTCAACTATCTGCACTGTTTCTCCATTCTTGGTATTGTACACCACTTGGGTTGCTTTAGTACTACAAGGGTTGGATTCCATTGAGGGGCCCACTGAGGCAAACCCCTGACTTCCACATTTGTCACATGTTAACCACGTCTTCGTCCCCATTATCATAATTCACAACAATAGTTCCACGTAGAAAGATTTGTTAACAGGCTTTTGGTGGATATACTGTACATGTACACGGTCGAGTCTCAAGCAGGAAAGATTGTATTGTCTCTAGTGGTAAAAATTCTCCTTGTTGTAAATTTCACTTAGTAGCGCTTTTGCACGTGTTAAGTATTCTGTCAGCAATCTTTATCGGCCAGGTAATGAATGTCAGAGAAAATTAGATCTCCCAAAGGAAACTTTTATCTAAAACTCTAAAGGGCACGGAATAAACACCTCACTGAGATCTTAATCTTCCTTGACGGAGTAAATTGTAAGTTACTGTTCACTCTGTAGGCGTAGAAAGGATCGATGGTATGAATACCCATGTTGTCCGTAAAGAGCTTTCGCTTTCTCTTAAAACTGTGCAATACTTTGAAGCAGGTTAGTGGAAAACGCTTTAAGCCAAGTAAGCAGCAACTTAAATCTGGGTAACAAGGGAAAATAAAAGTTGGTCTAGACTTGTCGAGGCAAGAAGGAAGATGGGCAAGTTACTCAAAACAAGTTCAGGCAAGAAGAGAGATGTGTCCTTGCTGTTAACACGATCGTCCCTGGATGAAGACTGGACTGAAGAAGGGTTAGGCAGAATTACACACCGTGCTGTCAGATCCCTGGAACTCAACTGGCCCCTGCCCCCTCCTGCTGCCCCCCTTTCCCCCCGACGCTCCCGAGAACTGTTCCCATGAGTCATCAATACACAACCACGAGGTAGTGAACCCGAGTATGAAAACATACGCCAGTATAACTATTGTGTGTGTGTATGTGTATACTTAGCCAAATACAGTCATATGTTGAAACATCCCGTTTTATTATACATACCGAAAAGTATACATACATATAAGCATATATACTAAACACACACAGATACAGAATACACGCAAAAATACGAAACAACAGCAGTTTCACTAAAGTACACATAAATACACCCATAACACGTACACAGCATTATCTATTCATACTCCAGTATATACTCACATGCATACATTATAAATATACAAATGTACATACTCAAGCATATCTACTTTAAAGCAAATATTCACTGTGTCAGAGACCTTATGACGCGACAAAGACGAAAAATGTTCATGTGGCGCCAAGTAAATATTCTTCTTCAGTCATCAAGTATGAACAGCAGCCAATAGGTAAGATGTTATAGGGTGTACTGGTCGTGGGAAAAATCAGATAACCAAATCCTGAGTGTTTCAATATTATCGACTCAACGACACACACACACACACACACACACACACAGTGAGAAGATGCTGATGAAGCCTCTACTTCCCCTGCTAATAAAGTCACTGACTCATTCATACTCTCTCTCTCTCTCTCTCTCTCTCTCTCTCTCTCTCTCTCTCTCATACATACACAGAAGCTCAGACACATGCACACACTCACACAGGTGGAGAAAGTGACTCACACGTGCAGACACTAACACATGTGCCACACCTGTGTGAAGTACACTCCCGGATGTAACTACAGCATCTATATTGGAGTTTACCAGGTCACTGAACCCCTATGAAATAACAGGAATAAATATATGTATATATGATATGTTTGATTTGGCGAAATGCAAGCTACGTCATACTCGTGTCAAGGCAATCTGTATGAATGACGAAAAACAAGACGCTGCTTTTCTGGTAATATTGACTGAGGTTGACCAGACTTCAACACGATTACAAACAAGTGCCCCGTCTCTCAACTTGCATCACTTATTTTATCCAGACCATTAAGTTTTTCAGTTGAGGATAAATTATTGGAGCTCAATGTGTTCATAGT
Source organism: Petrolisthes cinctipes (assembly GCA_033782935.1). Classification (NCBI taxonomy): domain Eukaryota; kingdom Metazoa; phylum Arthropoda; class Malacostraca; order Decapoda; family Porcellanidae; genus Petrolisthes; species Petrolisthes cinctipes. The sequence goes on from JAWQEG010006372.1 coordinate 30,106, forward strand.
CTAAGGTAGTTTATTAAAATATAGTATAAGGTAGTGTAGTATAGTATAGTATAAGGTAGTATAGTATAGTATAAGGTAGTATAGTATAGTATAAGGTAGTATAGTATAGTATAAGGTAGTATTGTATAGTATAAGGTAGTATTGTATAGTATAAGGTAGTATTGTATAGTATAAGGTAGTATTGTATAGTATAAGGTAGTATTGTATAGTATAAGGTAGTATAGTATAGTATAAGGTAGTATAGTATAGTATAAGGTAGTATTGTATAGTATAAGGTAGTATAGTATAGTATAAGGTAGTATTGTATAGTATAAGGTAGTATTGTAAAGTATTCAACATTAAACACCTAAACTTTGAAGTGCGTCATCGGAGTTCGAGTATTCAACTAATTAAGATACTATAATGGAGTCTGTGATGCTAAGGCAGATGATACTAAACATATGATAATACTATTTATACAGCCCTGTGAACGTTCCCCCAAAAACCGGGATACTAGTGACCAATTTACGGATACTATAAACAGAACTCAACAACAACAACAACAACATAATGTGAAGTTATACGATGATCTCCATGGAATCTTACACTCTCAATACATTTAACCTACAAACGCTGTGTACGAGTAAAAGAAATCGTAAATGTATTAGTCATAAATTACTATATCCGCCGGGGAACGTATCGTATGACCAATCAGAAGGGAGAGCGTATAACTAATTAGGTATATACAGTATATAAAAAGGCATATAATTATTAACCGAGGTATGTATCTGTCATTTGTATAGTACTCATTTATCAAAGCCAGAATTTCAACTTTATTTAGCACAATTATTCTTACAGTTTTCCTTCAGATAAAATGTCACACAAGATAAAACAAGATAACACCAGACACGGGATATCCCATTGTTCCTGTTTCCTTCTCAACGTTCAAACACCACCAGAATCACTGTCGCCTCATTTGTCATGTCCTGAATCACTTTGCTATTGTAAGCTTCACAGGTTCCTGAACTGAAGCACCAGAGAAGCTTCATAACAAACATGTAAAAGGAAGAAAAAACGCAATGCAGCACCGAGAATCACAGACAGGGGGGAGGGGGAGAAGTAAGGGAGGGGGACGGAGAGGGAAGGCAGGGGGACGGAGAGGGAAGGCAGGGGGACGGAGAGGGAAGGCAGGGGGACGGAGAGGTAAGGCAGGGGGACGGAGAGGGAAAGGCAGGGGGACGGAGAGAGGAAGGCAGGGGGACGCAGAGGGGAAGGCAGGGGGACGGAGAGGGAATGGATAATGAGCTAGGGGAAAGGAAGGGCAATGAGGGCAAGTGGTATAAGCGTTGCCACCACACTATAAAAATACTAAACGCTTGCCAGTGCTTCCCGGAACGCTGATCTACGGCTGGTGTACATGGAAGTAGTTACTGGGTGATTGAGTTTACATTACCGGTGATTCCCATTTCACAGTTGTTGCCAATTAGGGGTAATTATAGGAGAACCAACTGGTGCAACTGATTATTTAATGACCCTGTGACCGTGTATGAAAACTGGTGGCTTCTGATTCCTCCTGATTATGCCACGAAACAAGCTCCTCCTATATAGATGGTGTTTCGTGGTAATGTTTGAAGGACTCATTTACCTCAAATATTCTGACAACATCACAGGGTCCCTTAACCCACACAGGACAGGAAAAAAGACCGAATGTCAACCCAGGGGAGGATCTAAAAAAAAAGCCAGACCAAAACCAGAAAGAGAGAAAAGGTCAGAAGGTATACATACTGTAGTTCGAAAGGTAGGTAGAGAGATAAAGTAAGGAAACAGAGAGGCACACACACACATTAGCATACAGCTCGTAAAAAATTAGGTATGTAGATGGGCAACTATATACATGTAAAGTCAAATGCACAGGTACACATATACAGGTAAGTACAACAATAAGACAGGTAATGAGGCAGGAAGATGGGCTCCCTTATGAATGTAATGATGAAGTGAGGAAGGAATCAGCTGCAGTTTTATCCAGGCTTCAAATCGTTCCTGGTAATGATAAGTGGGTTATGTACAGTCACTCTAATAAGTAACGATCCTCTTTTTTTTTTTTTTTTTTTTTTTTTTTTTTTTTTTAAGGGAGGTGAATGAGTCCTCCAAATTATGCTGGGAAACAGTTCACCACACACAGTACTGGTAACCTGTTTTGTGGGTCAGTTTGGAGGTAACAGCATCCTCCGTTTCGCCAGCAAAAAATAATGAAGCCTTGAATCAACCGAGAATATGGCGGAACATGAGCTCAGGAAGTGTTTAGAGGAAATCAGTCTTTCTTCAATCCCCCCCAGAACACACACATCCTGGTGGCCTAGAATTTACAGCATGCCAATGAACGTAAATCTAACATTTTAGATAAAAATTTGAAGTTTAAATAAGCATTAATCTCAGGCTCGACAATCTGGATAAAAATATATTTATACCAGTATATTTCCAAACGACTCCCACAGACGTGAGACGAGATAGAGTCACGCCTTTAGAATACGATTTAATACCACATAACATAAAACGCCACATATGAGTTTCCCGAGAAGGAGAGGGGCAATCTATGAGCACAGCATAAAGAATATATTGTACAACAGAGGACATTACGTTGTTATTCCCAGGCTCAGGAGAAGGAACACTTACACTATGTATAATTATCTTGTTTCTTCTTCTTCTTCTTCTTCTTCTTCTTATTATTATTATTATTATTTTTTTTTTTTTTTTTTTTTTTTTTTTTTTTGCCTGAGCGATTCTGAAATATTCTAATGATCGTTTCAGTACGTGGGAATCGTTCATGTTATGTCCGAATACTGAGTGGGAAGCCTGCATGAAAGTGTTATATCAAAATGAGTCACAAGGTGTATATAGCACATGTGGCTTATATCCTGTAAGTACACACATACACACACAGAGTTCATTCACTACACATCTGTTCAAATTCATTCATTTAATTATATCTACTAGACTCTGTACTTTTTTACTTACACTTTCGTTCATTCGCAACGTCACTCTCTTACGCAACACACTTTCATTTTCTCGCTCACTTTCTTTCATTCACTTTTCACTACCGTTACTTGATCACACACTCTTTCATGTCTAACCATCTACTATTACCAGCACAAATCATTCTGTCACCACATCTTCATTCTTCTCTATACCAAAAAAACTCACCTCACTCATTTTGATCCAGTATGTTTTGATTTATTGAACATAATCTTCACACTTCCTATTTGTTCCCTTCCCTTTTCATATAAACACAAACACTGCATTACCTCTCCCACAGTTAATAGTAATTCACCACATGTTCATTCTTCACTTTCTCATACACCATCTTCCTCTTCCGAACAGTCACATTTATTCATTCATTCATTCACATTCATTCTAAATCTCTCTCTCACACACACATTTCACCTCATAGCCTACATTACTCACATTCACTTTATTAAGAACCCTGTGATCGTGTATGAAAAATGGAGGCTTCTGATTTCTCCTGACCATACCACGAAATAGCTCATTCCATATAGGTGGTGTTTCGTGGCAATGTTTGAAGGACTCGCTAACCTCCAATTTTCTGCCTACATCATGTGTTCCCTAATTAATAAACTCTTCCATACCACACTCTGTCACATACATATTTCATCACATCCTTCATTGTTAGTTAGTCCCTATCAAGCACAGGCACACACGGAAACGCACACAATCAACAGTTCACTTAATTAAAAACGCACACAATCAACGTTCATATAAAAATTGCGTAAATACTCTTGCATCAACACTTCCTAAAAACTACAGCGATTCCGTACTTCCCCCCGTGTGTTCTGGAGTGCAACCAAGGAAGGCATAAATCTTTCCACTGTGAGGGGGGTTTCATCAGGTCGTTCACAGAGCTAAATTACCGTGTACACAAACAAGAGGGTTGCCACATCTCGCAATAACCGTGGCCAGCCACTGAATCGACACATTTAGTTACGTGGGGTGGGGATGGATGGG
>JAWQEG010006373.1:0-34891 GCA_033782935.1 Petrolisthes cinctipes
CCGCGCTCCCAGGCACATGTATGCAAGCAGCCAGTGGTCTCACAAAATGGCCGCCCGCAATCACTGGCCTATTGCATCATATAGAGATGAGTGTTATTATGTTGTCATCTTCTGTCACTGGTCTTCAATACAATTATATATATATACGTGTTGTTGTAGTGAGCGTTTTTATGTTACGTGTTGTAGTGAGCGTTTTTATGTTATGTGTTATTATGTTGTCACTTTCAGTCACTGGTCTTCAATTAGATTATATATATATATATATATATGTTGTAGTGAGCGTTTTTATGTTACGTGTTATGTTGTCACTTTCAGTCACTGGTCTTCAATTCAATAATATATACGTGTTGTTGTAGTGAGCGATTTTTTGGCTAAGTGTAATGTCACCTTCAGTCACTAGTCTTCAATAATATACAGTATAAATACTATATAATCCTGTATGTGGTGTAGTGAGCGTTTTAATGTTACGTGATATATTTGTGAGGGAGCTGTGATGTTGTTACCGAATTGGAGGCTACTGATTCCTCCTCACTGTGCCACTAAACACCACCTATAGTATACTGAGAGTGCATTTCTTATAAGAACACACGAACGAACTTAGGAACTGCAGAAGGCCTGTTGTAGTCCAGGTCTTTGCATCTGGTGATTTAGGCCTAATTCTTTGTGTCCATATGTCAGTCCAGCCTAGATTTGGTTTCAAGGTTAAGGGGGTATATACCACATTATTTTGGGTGGTAAATCTGGAGCAAATGATTCCTCCAAACTATTCCAGGCAACAGGATACCATTATTTTTCTCCATCTGGGTCTGTTTCCTGGCATACTTTAGAGGAATCAAGGCGCTACAGTCTATTAAAGGTATACCATCCCCTTAAGTTTTTAGAGATTAATATTTTCCAGTCCCTTCTAAGGAGATATTTCCAGAGACAGTATAAAATCAAACTTCAAATACGTAGGCTATAGTTGAGGTAGGGAGTTTGTTTTCTCTCATGGGGTTCCCTCTATACTATACCCTAGCACACACATTGAGTTGACCATAGTGCTCTCTTGGTTATTCCTTAAGTTACATTATAATTACAACTTCCTGGCAACTCATCTATCAATCATCCTGGTCATTATATTATATGTTACTATCATTCATTCATTCATAACTCTCTTCCATTACTAGAACAAGGTGTGTGCTAGGGTAAGAGGGACCCCCATGGATGTAAACAAAAACTCCCTCCCACAACTGTACCTACCTATACCTTAGTTGTACAGTCCCGAGTCATAATAAGTATATAGGTCTTGTTGTTGAAATTTGGAATCATGTGACATATCAGTGAACCAACTATAAAGCTTATCCTGTCTCATATTTGCTGGAGTTCATTTAGCTATTCCATCAGGCTATTCGAAGCAGACCTGGACACTCATTATATCACGTGAAAGTGCATTGGGGTCAATAATTCTGTCCTGGTCCGAGATGCAACATGAATTTCTGCCAGCCTTGCATCTCACACCTCACGAATCACTCATATCAGTTGGTAGATGTTCGTATTGTATCTGGGATCATTACACAACTATTCACCCCCCAAGAGTATACTGTACCAGGACTGTATAGGAAGGATGCACATTACCCTCTGGGAAAATATTATAGATGTCGGTGAGTGCAAAGTTGTCATATACTTAAATTAAAGGGAAAATGTGCCGATGTATGTCTGGGTGAAAATATACTGTAGATGGTTACTTATTCCTCCAAACTATTCTAGGAAATGATCATCCATGCTCGTAAAAGTAATGATAATAATAATAATAATAATAATAATAATAATAATATTAATATTAATAATATTAATATTAATAATAATCTGTAGCCTTCAATTAGTAAGTGGCACACCTTGAAAATAGTAATAATAATAATAATAATAATAATAATAATATTAATAATAATAATAATAATAATAATAATAATAATATTAATATTAATAATAATAATCTGTAGCCTTCAACAAATAGTAAGTAGCACAGCATTAAAATAATAATAATAATAGTCTGTACCAGCCTTCAATTCGCCGACCTCTCGTCTCCAAAAGATAATAGAGTGATAGATAATAGAGTGATAGACTTAGGTATTGTTTGATAACACTATATGATACTATTAACATATTATGACTCTTTATCTATTTAGCAGGACACGATGAAGGCCGACCAGACATATGAGGACTCCACTCCCCCACTCCACCCTTATCTCCTCCACCCACATCTCCTCCACCCTCAGTCTCTCCACCCTCATCTCCTCCACCTTCAGCTTCTCCACCATCAACTCCTCCACCAGGTCAGTCAGTCTTGTATTATTATTATTATTATTATTATTATTATTATTATTATTAAAATATGTGAAGCGGACGCCTGAAGGAAAAAATATGATCTTACCATATTACCTAAGAAACCCCAACACACACACACACACACACACACACACACACACACACACACACACACACACACACACACACACACACACACACACACACTCACACACACACAAAAAAAACAGGTACCCAAAACCCAGACACATTATAAACAGATTCACAGCAGCAGGGAAGAATTCACTGTACACTTAAAGACTCCCGTAATGTAGTCGGAAAATTGGAGGTTAGTGAGTCCTTCAAACATTGCCACGAAAAACCACCTCCATCAAAGGAGCTTGTTTTGTGGTATAGTCAGGAGGAATCAGAAGCCAACATGTCACTTACACGATCACAGGGTCCCTTAATTAATTAAAGCCATCATCTAATGTACCAGAATCAGAACACTGAAGATGTATGACAACCCATTCCATAACATAACATCGTATAAAGCTGCACCCAAACTGTGTCGTCCTGCATCCTATACACAGCAAACTCAATTTCATAGGCCACAACAGCATCACTGTACATTCGGCGGCAAGAGTCCTGTCGCCTCACTCACCGCTTTTTTAAGTATAACACAAATGCTAATCATGGAACAAACACTTTCACCTTGCAGAATAGCAATATCCAGAGGGAAAATTTATAAGCTTCTCTGGTTCTTCAGTTTACGAGCCTGTGAAGCTTATAATTCCATACTTTACTTCACGACTTGATAGTAATTGCGACTTTTGCTGCCTACAGCACTTCCCCCTTTAAAAACTGTCATAAGATGGTACAATCGTCCACAACAATCTTTAGCCAAGCTGAGTCTAAACCCGAGATCTGGAGCAGGCAGTTTCTGGACGACATCCCACCCAAAGCCACCATTGGTTCGAGATGTGTGTAGCCCCATGATGGTTTTGGTGGGCTGTCATCCAGAAACCGCCTGCTTCATATTTCGGGCTTCGACTCTGCTGGACTGGAGTGTACTCTGGTTGGCAATCACAAAATGGCGCCGATGACCTCTTCGGTTTTAGGGTCGTAGGCAAGAACATTGGTGGTGTTGACGATGGTGAGGTACTGTACCAATACGATGACTCTTTAGTGTGTCCATAGAGTCATTGCATTATGTACCACACCATCGTCAACACTAAGGATTTTCTTGACTACAGTCCGTTGCTTCATAAGGTCAAGTAACCAAGGCAGGAATCATGTTGGTATATATTTCCTCCGTCCTTTAGTTAGGTTTCCTCCGTTATCCAGCTCCGTTTACAAGCACAAATCTAACACAAACTTCAACTAACCAAACCTAACCTAACCTAACATAACATAACATAACCCATCCTACCTTATAATATGCTATGCTCAATGAGGAGCCCCGTTTAGTCCGAGAGCCAGGACCCCCCTCAGGAAGTTTTTGGTTACATGTTTTAAATCATATTTCCTTATGAAGAAGAAGAAGATTTAGGTCTTTATGCCTATCGACTCATGGTGTTGGTCATTAAGGAATTCAGTGTTGTTACATCAACACATCTTCCCCCAGCCTACAAGGTTTCAATCCTCTCTCTTACAGCCGGGTACCTACTTACTGCTAGGTGAACAGAGACATAGAAGGCTGGAAAAATTGTCCAACAATTCCTGATAACCTATGTCTTGGACTATATTAAGATCATACTGACCACCTCCAACTCGGGGCCGTTCTCTCACAGGGGGCTAAAGCCCCCCATTTCAGGGTGCGCTCTATTCTGCCCTGCATGTATAAATATATTATGACGTATTTGGTCATAAATAAATTATCAGATAAACATGAAAACTGGCTTGGACTATGGCAACATATGTAGGAAGTGATGTAAAGAATAATAAGTACAATATTACAATTTATCTTTCTGAAATATTACAATTCATAAACAAAAACACAAAATATATCTTGATTATTCCACAGTTTTCATAGCAAAGAGAGCCATCTCAGGAACGTAATAACAAATCCAGAAGCTGACTGTGCAATTAAAAAACTTCCTTAGAATATGAGCTTTGATTTAAACCTTCATATATATTTCTAGACAGCAAACAATGCTTACTATGATAGGTAATACACAACTTTCACCAACATATAGAATATACAGAGGAATCAGTGTTGAATATTTATGAAAAAATGCAGTGTATATCGTATACATAATTTACAGACTTTCACAGCTTTACCAATGCCTTATTCACTACAAAATTATACTTTACAAGCTTCAAACTATATATTTTTTTTTTCAGCTTTGAACATAGGAAATCTCTTGTGTCCTTAATTGTAAATATTTTCTGGAGGAGGGCTCATCCAGAAATGCCTTCCCCTCAGAAGTTTGGGTTTCGCATAAATTATGATAGGAGTAAATTAATTTTGAACCTTTATGGTATGAGGGAGACGTCATTCCCAAAGATCTCATTAATGTATTAACACATGAGGAAGATGTAAACTTTGATGACTTAAATGTAGATGATGATAATGATGATGATGAAGATGAGGCAAAAAATAACTCATATAGTGAGTTGTTGTTGTTATTGAAGTTCCTCAAGCTGTCAGACAGTGAGTAAGTGTGTGCAGTTAAACGGAAAAGAATAAAGCAAAATACGTTTATATTTTATTTGTAGTTACACATAATCAAGTTTACAACAAGGGTCGGCCTATATACTAATTTTGTTTGATATTAGTTTAGAGTCTGGAAAAGTTTTATAAATACCTCATGAACAGTGGATATGATTGTATTATAAAGGTTTAATTAAAAAGGAATGGAACTATATTTTATATGAAACTATTATTATTAATATTAATATTATTGCTATTGTTTTTATTATTATTATTATTATTATTATTATTATTAGTAGTAGTAGTAGTAGTAGTAGTAGTAGTAGTAGTAGTAGTAGTATTAGTAGTAGTAGTAGTAGTAGTAGTAGTAGTAGTATATAGTAGTAGTAGTAGTAGTAGTAGTAGTAGTAGTATTAGTAGTACTAGTAGTAGTAGTAGTAGTAGTAGTAGTAGTAGTAGTAGTAGTAGTAGTATATATTAGTAGTAAGATTAGTATTATATATAATATTTTCATTGTTTAGATAATATTTACAATTATGGGCGCAAGAAATTTCCTATGTTCTGAGCTGAAAAAAAAAATAGTATAGTTTGAAGCTTGTAAAGTATAATTTTATATATACTGCATTTTTACATGAAAATTCACTGATTCCTCTGTATATTCTAGATCGTTGGTGAAAACTGTGTATTACCTATCATAGTAAGCATTGTTTGCTGTCTAGAAATATATATGAAGGTTTAAATCAAAGCTCATATTCTAAGGAAGTTTTTTAATTGCACAGTCAGCTTCTGGATTTGTTATTACGTTCCTGAGATGGCTCTCTTTGCTATGAAAACTGTGGAATAATCAAGATATATTTTGTGTTTTTGTTTATGAATTGTAATATTTCAGAAAGATATATTGTAATATTGTACTTATTATTCTTTACATCACTTCCTACATATGTTGCCATAGTCCAAGCCAGTTTTCATGTTTATCTGATAATTTATTTATGACCAAATACGTCATAATATATTTATACATGCAGGGCAGAATAGAGCGCACCCTGAAATGGGGGGCTTTAGCCCCCTGTGAGAGGCCCCGAGTTGGAGGTGGTCAGTATGATCTTAATATAGTCCAAGACATAGGTTATCAGGAATTGTTGGACAATTTTTCCAGCCTTCTATGTCTCTGTTCACCTAGCAGTAAGTTGGTTACCGGCTGTAAGAGCGAGGATTGCAACCTTGTAGGCTGGGGGAAGATGTGTTGATGTAACAACACTGACTTCCTTAATGACCAACACCATGAGTCGATAGGCATAAAGACCTAAATCTTCTTCTTCTTCATCAGGAAATATGAGTTAAAACATTTGATAGAAAACATCCAGAGGGGGGGTCCTGGCTCTCGGCCTATTTAGGCGTGTGTTTCATATGTCCGCAATTGTATCTATATATGAGTGACGCGACTTGGCACCAGCTCTCCAAAATAATCCCCCAAAAGATAAAGGGTTAAGATGACACCATTCTACCCACCACAAAAAAAAGTAAAGTAAAAAAATTTATATATAAACAAAGCTACCATCTCCTTTCTTACAAACTGTTCGACCCCAAAAGTATAGTGAATTACTTTCTCCTTTCTCACAAACTGCTCGACCTCAGAGGTAAGAGAATATACTGTATATTTATATCATATAAAACAACTATCTCCTCTCTCACAGAGTGCTCGAACTCAGAAGTAAAAGAATATATATTTAAATATAAGTAAAACTACTATCTCACACTACTTTCTCACAAAGAGTTCGACCTTCACACACCAGCCACTCAGACCTATCGTACTGTATAACAATGGTGGCCAGATGTTACTGCGATAACTCCTGTCACCATAACCAAACAACAGACTGAAAACACACATATACACTCACTACTTTAATAATAGGATGATACACTTTTAGTACATTGGAGTGCCTTGATTCCTCCAAAGTATGCCAGGAAACAGAACCATTGAATAGCCATAATAAGGTGTTGATACACTTTTAATACATTGGAGTCCCTTGATTCCTCCAAAGTATGCCAGGAAACAGAACCATTGAATAGCCATAATAAGGGGGTGATACACTTTTAATACATCGGAGTCCCTTGATTCCTCCCAAGTATGCCAGGAAACAGAACCATTGAATGGCTATAAATGGTATCCTGTTGCCTGGAATAGTTTGGAGGATTCAGTTGTTCCAGATTTACCAACACTGTTCTTCCCTTTGAACATGCCATGCCATCTTCAGCTCATTGGGAAAGAAAAAATTAGGTGTTCTATCTGGCAGAATTAATGAAGAGTTTTCCATTTGAGATATTTGTTGATAATTTATTGAAGAGTTTACCGGTTGAGGTTTTGTTTATAAAATTTACTGGAAAGGTTATCGTTTGAGTTACTTGTTGATAAAAAAAAAAAAAAATCGAATTTCTTAATTAGTTTAGATATATAGATGTGCAAGGAAACATTTTTATATCTATTAACTTTTTTTATCGCTCCTTTTTTGTGATTACTCGCTTATGCTTATTCCAAATCACTCTAAGTCCTTCTTGAGAATACCGAACTGGGACCCAAATCGAGAGTCAAACATGGGAAACGAACACACGTATCTAAAACAATGCGTCTGTCACTTTTACCTGAGTTGAGGAGATGGTATATGTAAGTATGTCCATTATCAGATGTAGTGTCCAGGTGGGTGGGTGGGCGGGGCTTCAGGAGAGAGAGAGAGAGAGAGAGAGAGAAAGAGAGAGAGAGAGAGAGAGAGAGAGAGAGAGAGAGAGAGAGAGAGAGAGAGAGAGAGAGAGACTGTGTATTTGTGTGTGTGTGTGTGAGAGAGAGAGAGAGAGAGAGAGAGAGAGAGAGAGAGAGAGAGAGAGAGAGAGAGAGAGAGAGAGAGAGAGAGAGAGAGAGAGAGAGAGAGAGAGAGAGAGAGAGAGAGAGAGAGAGAGAGAGAGAGAGAGAGAGAGAGAGAGAGAGAGAGATTGTGTATTTGTGTGTGTGTGTGTGTGAGAGAGAGAGAGAGAGAGAGAGAGAGAGAGAGAGAGAGAGAGAGAGAGAGAGAGGAGAAAGGAGAACAGAAGAAAGATGAGAGATAATGGGGAGAAGTAGAGAAGGTCACGTGAGTCCATGTTGTGTCTCAGATGGGCGGGGAGAGAATTGAGAAAGGGAAGAGGGAAAAAAAAAAGAAAGATGGGAGGGAAGGGAAGGGAAGGAAGAAGAGAAGGTCACCCGAGTGTGTTGTGTTGTGTTGTGTTCCAGCTGGGTGTGTGTCTTGTCTCCACTCTGTTTCCGTCTGTGGTGGAGGTGACGTCTGTATACGGTGCCTCCCTCAACCTCAAGCCTCAGTCAGGTGCTTAAGAATTTTTATATTGTTTGTTTGTCGACCCCACTCACTCTTGATTATTGTTGGTGTTGTTTTTTTGGAGACGAGATCTTAATTAATTAAGTCAAACGCCAATAGTACCTTCGGGTAAAGTCGGATTTTTTTTTGCTTGTTTACATCCAGCTTCCAAGACTTTTTAAAATTGCATCTTCGGGTTTTGATTGTACGAATGTATGGTCCGCTAAAACTAGAAACAATAAGCTTTTTTCTATATTGTTTAAGATTTGTGCCTCTCTGACTAAACGGGAATCATTAAATAATTGACATATATGATCAAAAAAATCCTATTAACTCCACCTCCCTTGATTTTGTGAGACAAGGATTCGAGATCAGGATGCTTCTGGACGAGTCACATTGTCGACCTTCTTACCGATAATCCAAAGTGTCCGAATATTCGTCCGTTTCGTTCAAGAAGCAGAGGGAAGTCGATTGAGTTCCTGAGGACGATTGGAGAAACATTAGGAACCACAAGTGGACCTCGAATGGTAAGCCTCTTGTTTATTTTTCTTCCAGTCCCCATCAAATCTTCTGTTGATGATTGTATGCAGATTTCCCTGTGGGTATACGAAGTTGTTCCTTGCTGAGTAGAAAATCATCTGGGGTTTTACCACAATAAGATTTCATATGCTTTTTTATGCTGAAGGAAGGAAGGGGGATGAAGAGAATATAGAGAGATTATTGGAAATAGAGCATACTGTAGGAAGTGTAGTAAGAGAGGCTATAGTACAGTAGTATATAGGATAGGAATAAGTTTCGTGACACCAGCCACTACACAGGGAATAAGTGCTGGCGATAATGAAAATGAAAAGAGTGCAAACTGCTACTAATAATGATGAAATCACAATGAAATTTGTTTATGCAAAATTTCATACAAGTTGTTTCAATTCCACATCGGTGGCATGAAATGCAGTGTAGGGATGATATTAAGAAAGCAACTGAAGGGAATTTTCCAAAATCCAATAATTTTTTTCAGTTCCATGCTTGGAAAACAGAACCTCGTCAGGAGAAGCAATACATATGACAACATGAAATGTCTCCTAGTACAAACATTTAAAAGGTGTTCTGTTGTGGGTGAATTGGAGAGAGAGAGAGCTACTGATTCCTTCAAAGTATACTACAAAGCAAATCCCCTCCTTCTGTACTGAAGTATTAGCCTTTTATTTGGAGTAGTTTGAAGGAATCAATTGGCCCTCGAGGTACCCACAACAGAAGACCCCTTTACCATGCATGGGGATCGAAACTTGACATCTGACTTACAAGATTGAAAACGTGTCACTGCTCTACCAACCTTTCACTGAAGGGGATTGTGTTGTCGGCAAAGTGGAGGCAACTGATTCTTCCAAACTGTATCCCATAACAGCATATACACTGATGGGGTCTGTCTTGTGGCACAGACTGGAGGAATCAGTACCTTCAAATTCACCTCAAATGTTAGAACCTACTCAGTATTATAACATGGTCTGCTAAGTGCAATCTGATCCTCCCTGGCACTCATTCTCGTTCATACATACCGCAAAAATGAGCAGACAGAAAAGAGACGTGTGTGTGTGTGTTAACAAAACGTGAATCTGCTTGAGAGGTCGAGAGAGAGAAGGGGGGAGGGAAGAGGAGAAAAACGAAGCAGAAATAAAAGAGGTAACAAAAACTTGAATAAAAAAAATGATTGATGGGGAATGATACGTATAGGAAGGAAACAGCAAGGACACGAGTATAATGAAGATGGAGGAAAATATATAGATTTGATAAGCAGGGAGACAGAAACGAGGATGTGATGTGATGTGATAAGCGTGGAGGAAGAGAATGCAAGAGAAGAGATAGTGAGAAGAGAGAGTTAAAAGAACAGAGAATAATAACACAGGATAGATTAGAGTATTGTGGAGAGAATTGAAATGTAGGAGTGGCAGTATGTCGACTTATGTATACTGCTTCCACCTCACACACACACACACACACACACACACACACACACACATATATTGCATGTTCCACCCAAGACAACACCAGGTCCGACCAACACACACACACACACACACACACACACACACACACACACACACACACACACTACATGCTCCACCCAGGATAACACTCAGCAGGTCTGAACAATACATCTTCAGAAACACACACACACACACACACACTTTAAGGAAGTCTCATTTTCGGAGGTTCTTAGCTGTCATTTAAACTGTTGTTGTCATAGTTTCCTTTATTGTTGGTGTAAATACCAGTATTTATTCCAGAATAAAACCCAATATCAAAAAGTTATATCAGATACCAGATACCTGAAGTGAATGAATACATATGTGAATTGTTGTCATTGTTTTAAGATGTTGCTGTTGTTGTTGTTGTTGTTAGTGATGTTATTGATGTTGATGCTGCTGTTGTCATTGTTGTAACTTGTTGTTGTATCTGATGTTGCTACTGCTGTTATTATTGTTGATGTTTTTCTTGATGTCATTGTTGATAAAATTTCTTGATGTTATTGTTGTAGCTGTTGTTGTTGTAGTTGTTGTTGTTGTTGTTGAAGTTCCTCAAGCTGTCTGTTGTTGTAGTTGTTAATGTTATTGTTTTTATTATTGTTGTTGCGAGGCGGCGGCGGTAGTAATGGTGGTGGTGGATGTTGCTATTATTAATGTTGTCTTATTTGGTATTCTGTGTCGCCTCATGCTCTTATTTCTTTAAGGTTTATAATGCAACGTGGAAATACATATTGTCTGTTAGTGAGATTCGTTCGTGTATAGTGTTCAAGTTATGTTACTGGTGATGGATGATGGTGTGTTGTTGTGTGTTGCTGCCTTGGAGATGTTAATTAAGGGACCCTGTGATGTAGTCAGAAAATTGGAGTTATACGAGTCCTTCAATTATTACCACGAAACACCACCTATATGGAAGGAGCTTGTTTCATGGCATGGTCAGGAGGAATCAGAAGCCTTTAGTTTTCATACACGATCACATGGGTCCTTAAGGGGAGATTCTTTTGTTGGTGATTCTGATGGTGAATTGGAAGGTCTATTGATTCCCCCTAACTATGCCAGAAAACAGACCCTCTCATTGGTACTAGTAGGGGATCTGTTTCGTAGCATAGTTAGGAGGAATCACAGACCTTCCAATTCACCAACAAAAGAATCTCCCTTAAATGGTAATTGAATGCTGGATGTGGATGGTAATAAATGATGGTTGGTAATAGATGGCAATAGATGGTAATTGATGGTAATAGATGATGTATGTGTGATGATGTTATTGGTGGTAATGGTGTTGGATGTGTGTTGTTATAATTTTCTTACCGACGTTTAACGGGGTATAGTATACAGTGTTGTTGGTAAATCTGGAGCAATTGGTTCCTCCAAACTATTCCGAGCAACATTAGGCCCCCAATATATTGTGATGTGTGATTTTGGTATTGATATATACTTGCTCCTTTGTGTTAAAAATAATATTGAAAATGTTATTATTCCTAGTATAATATATAGGGCCTACCTTATCATCTGCATATATATTTCATCAGAGAGTGAAATTTAACTAAGGAGACAAAACTATCACCGAAAAATCAAGCGTTCTTGTAAGATATTTCTATAAGATGTTGCGTGCAAATCGCTATATCTATAGGGTGTTCGAAATATTTGTGCCGAAAATTAGGGGATGTGTTTCTGAGAGAAAATAGAATGTTAGATACTGAATGACCATATTGTTAAATTTCAATAGTTTACAAGTTACAGCACCTCACACGCCTGTCAGGAATATGTTTGAATCAGGGAATTGCTTGCAAATGAAATATTTACCAAGGATATAAACAAAATACAAAAGTATATTCAATAGGCCTATTATGTCAATAATATTTACAGTAAATGTTCAATATCCCGGCCACCGATGCACGCTGCAAAAGTGACCCTCACATATGTTCCAAGACCCCAGCATGTATTCCTGGCAGACATGTGAGGTGCTGTAACTCGTATTGAACATTCAAATATCTCTCAGGAACACATACCTTAATTTTCAGTACATATTTTTGGAGCACCATGTATATACCATTATGAATAGCTTACGTTACGACACACTTATACACACACACAGCAAGCCATCCCTTCACACACACACACACACACATCTAGAGGAAGTGAGGATGCGACACACTGACTTTTTCTTACTCAGCGTTACCGTAAAAATGGAAAGTGAGACACACCAACGGTAGACCAAGCTGAGAGTTATCTGGACGCATCTCCTGCCATTGTTCTCCCCTACACCCACAATACAGTATAGTGAAAGCCTTACACTCTTACCACTTATACTCACACACACACACACACACACACACACACACACACACACACTCTTGCCCCATCCACCCCATGCACATATACACACTCTTACCACTTCTACTTACACACACACACACACACACTCTTGCCCCATCCACCCCATGCACATATACACACTCTTACCCCATCCACTCACACACACACACTCATTCTTGCCCCATCCATCCCTACACATACACACACTTGCCCCATCCACCCTCATACCCACCCACTCACTCTTGCCCCATCCACTCACACACACACTCTTGCCCTATCCACTCACACACACACACACACACACACACACACACACACACACACACACACACACCTTTGCCTCATCCACCCCCACACCCACTTACACGCTACACAAAGTCACACAACACTCCCTTTTTTTATAGTACAGTGATGATAGATAGAATACACCCCCACATGCTACATATAGTCACACAACACGGTCAATACCCTCTTACTAGTGTACAATGATAATAGAGTATAGTATATACAGTAGATTGACGACTAGGCCTAGATGGATAGACAGATAAGCACAGATAGACAGATAGATAGAGAGGTATATATATATATAATGGCAGATTAAAAATATGATTGGTGGACTTCAAAATATACATACATGAAATACAAAAACATACGTAGTATAGATATACTATAATAGTATACATTAAAACATACACATACACACACAGAAATATAGACACACAGCCTTTATTGACAAATAATACAAACATACATAGTTTAGAAATATACATGAAAACACACACACATACACACACATACAGTATCTACATGTGCTGTATATACATGTGCACCCTTCCTCTTCTTGCTCACACACTATGTCCTCCTCCTCCTCCTCCTCCTCCTTCTCCTCCTCCTCCTCCTCTTCTTCCTCCTCCTCCTTTCCTATACTTCTTCTTCTAGTATCCTCAGAATACAGGGGAAGGTACAGTGTTATATAATCTGGAGCAACTGATTCCTCCAAACTAATCCAAGCAACAGGGCACCATTATTTATTTTATATTCTAATTTTGTTTCCTGGCATACTTTGGAGGAATCAGGACGAGCTAATGTACCAAAAATATACAGTCTATATACCCCCTTATATAGCATAGTAAAATCCTATAGCCTCTTAGGACCAATAGGATTTTTATTCTTTGTAAGTCCTTTGTAATCCTTCCTTTGTAATCCTTCTTTTCCTCCTTCCATTCCTAGTCTCGTTCCCTCCCTCTCATCCTACTCTTATTCCTACTTCTCGTCCTCAGCAAACCCCTCCTTCTCCTCCTCCTCCTCCTACCCCTCCTCCACCTCCACCACCACCTCTACCTCCACGTCCACATCCTCCTCCTACCCCACCTCCACCACCTATCACTCATCTTCCTCCTCCTCCTCCTCCTACCCAACCTCCACCCCTATACCCCTCCACCTTCCCCTCCTCCTCCACCTATACCCCTCCTCTTCATTCTCCTCATTCTCCTCCACCTATACCCCTCCTACCCCTCCTCCTCCTTCTCCTCCTCCACCATCCTTCTCCTCCTCCACCATCCCCTCCTCTTTTTTCTTCTCCTCCTCCTTCGTCTCCTCCTCCTCCTCCCACACCAGTTACCATGACAACGAGTGATGCCGCCTCCTGCCAGCCTCTCCTCTCCCTAGACACACACACTGCACGTTGAGAGTTTTTACAGTCGGTCTCAAATATTCTCCTTGTGATGCTTCCTAACCCTTCCTTCCAAACTCACCCTTTAGTAATCTTCAAAACTCACTCTTTAGAAATCTTCCACAATCGTCCTTAAGTAATCTTCCACAATCACCCTTTAGTATTCTTCCACAATCACCCTTTAGTAATCTTCCACAATCACCCTTTAGTAATCTTCCACAATCACCCTTTGGTAATCAGACTTCTCCTCTCTTTTATCTATATATTTATACACTTATTCCTCTATTTATTTATTCATTTATTTATTCCTCTATTTATTTCTTTATTCATATGTTCATTTATTCATTTGTCTATTTACTTATTTATATATATTTTTTATTTTCTATGTATCCCAACACACTTTTGGAGTTCAGTGGCAGAAGCAAAACTGAAGACTTTAAAACTCAATAGGGAATTTTCTAAGAGATTTAAAATGTCAGTCCTAAGATTTGAAGAGGACTGTAATAATGGCTCTTCTTGTGTGTGTGTGTGTGTGTTGGCTTCATATGAGTAAGGGAGAGAGTGAAAAATAAATGTATAACACAACATAAAAGAACTAAGACAGAAGTAGACAGAATAATCATTACGAACGAAGTCTTTTGTGGACAAGGAGACAGTAGGAGAATCAGACAAAAAAAGGAGAGAGAGAGAGAGAGAGAGAGAGAGAGAGAGAGAGAGAGAGAGAGAGAGAGAGAGAGAGAGAGAGAGAGAGATAGAGAGACGTAAAAAAAGATAGAGAGAGACGTAAAAAAAACCCAAGCCCTTCCTTACACAGCTCCTGGATGGACAATGGCAAAGGCAAAGGGCGTAGGTCACTGTAGGAAAAGTGAAAATAGCTGCCTTCCCTTACGTCACTTCCTGGCCCATGGATGTCACACCTATTCTCTACTCCACACCAACCTATTGTCCACCTCGACCCTCACACACACACACACACACGCACCAGGGAAAGGAAGGGAAAAAAAATATATATAAAAGTGCAAGTTTAGGGAAGAAGTACTTGTGACGAAAATGAAAATATGAATAGATAATTAACTTGCACAGGTTAGGTTAGGTTTGGTTAGGTTAGGTTTGGTTAGGTTTGGTTAGGTTTGGTTAGGTTAGGTTACACTTGGTTAGTTTAGGTTTAGGTTAGGTTAGGTTAGGTTTGGTTAGAATAGGTTTAGGTTAGATTTGGTTAGGTTACACTTGGTTAGTTTAGGTTTGGTTAGGTTAGGTTACGTTACGTTTAGGGAAATATATTTGTTGCTTTCATGAAAAAATAATGCACAGGTTTGGGGAATATATACTTGTGACGGCAGTTTATGGAATTAAAATGTACAGGATCGGGAAAGAAGTAATTTTATTGTTCATGAGAAATAAAATAAAATGCAGGGTTGGAGGATTTGGGGAAAAAGTACTTGTAGCGTTCATGAAAAAAATAAATTAAAGTTTGGAGAATGTGGGGGAAACGTACAGTACTTGTGGAGTTCATGAAAATAATTAGGTTTAGGTTTGGGTAAGAAGGCCCACATATATAGTATGTATGAGCCTTGGATAAAGGTACAAGTTCTTCCACAAAGAATATGGCACATCCCTCACTCCAAAATATAAACGAATGCAGTAATGATACGGATTTTGATAATATTGTCTTTGAACGTTCATCGTAAAAAAACATATTAGAAGAATCCGAGTTTGGACAGGATGAAAATAGTAAGTATTATACGATTATATGTTTAAATGTATACAAGTTTTTATAAATTCAAAATTATTTAATGTTGAAGATGTAGACATGACAGCGGGTCTTGTAGGCTATTATTGTACATTATGTTCAAAACCACAAAATCCAAGACATTCTTAAAACTTGGAAAACCTCTGTGACCTGCTACTTTGAATAGTTTGGAGGAATCAGCTGCTCCAGATTGACCAGCACTGCACTGCCTCCTTAAGGGAAGATTCTTTTGTTGGAGAATTAGAAGGACAGTGATTCCACCAAACTATTCCATGAAACAGATCCCTTATTAGTACCATTGAGGGCGTCTGTTTTTTGGTATAGGTATAAGGAATCAGTAGCGTTCAAATTCACCAACAAGAGAATCTCCACTTAAATTAATGAGAATCAACAGTAGATATACCGCACATAGAATTTGATAGACAGGAAGAAGTTACTAAGGGAAGAGAGACACTTCTTCTTTTCATAACTATGGGCGTGTCTTAACGAGGTATACGACTCAAGGACCTTATGTTATCTTGACAACAAAGTTCACAATCAGTGTAAAGAAGAATAACAGTGACTGTCCTCGCCATCACCAAAAGTCAAGAGAGAAAAAGTCTAAGTAAGTCAAGGTAAATTAAATGAAGTCAAGGATAAAATAAATACTTTAGTAACTAAGTAAGTAAACATTATTGTAAAAGTGAGCAATTCATTGATAAAAATATATGTGCTATCGTCTATATAATTTGCACTTAACAAAACACTGATATCCACCCTAATGTCGAGGAAGTAGAAAATAGGAGGAGGAGGATATGAGCTGATTTACCATCCCAGTGAACGCCCTCTGTATCTCAAGGCTCAAATCAAGGTTCACTTTTATTTACAATTGGTTTGAAGTCACGGAGTTAGTAGTGGCCGTGTATGTGTGTATGTGTATGTACAGTATGTGTGAAGGTTAGCTGTGGCCATGTATGTGTGTAGGGCAGCCTTGAATGTGTGTGTGTGTGTGTGTGTGTGTGTGGGGCATCCTTGAATGTGTGTGTGTGTGTGTGTGTGTGTGTGTGTGTGTGTGTGTGTGCGTGTGTGTGTGTGTGTGTGTGTGTGTGTGTGTGTGTGTGATTGATTGATTGATTGATTTTTATTAAATGCTCAGACTTTATAAAAAGTATGGGGCACAGCTCCAACAAAATATTTTAACAATGTTACTATAATAGTTGCCTAGACTTATCTGAATAGTTCACTCACATGAATTGCCACATTACCACTACCTGAACATACTTAATACAACTTTTACAAATACAGCCAAATTCTTTAGTACCGTTACATTACTTGTCTGCATTAATAAGATATACTTAAAATGACTTGGTCTGTCTCTGTAATATCTTGGAATATATTTAGTTCTTAGTCTAACAATTTCTTCATTTTCACACATAAACAATACGTGATAGTCGTCACCTAATACTCTTGCATTACATTTACTACAAACACGTTCTTCTCGTCTAATATTATTATATCTTCCCACGTTGATTGGCAGCCTGTTATTAGATACACGTAACTTTGTCAACACAATGCCATTTGCCTTACTAAGTTTAACAAGATATTCTTCAAGGCAATAAATATCCTTATAAATATTGTAACTGCTACATATAGATTTCGACATCAAATTTGCATTCCATGTTGTGATCCATTGATCCTTCAGCCTTATTTCTACAGCTTTCGTAAACCAAGTCGGATTTACCACAGTCTGTGAAACCCATACCTCTGACATACCACAATTATTACAAATATATCATACTAATCAATCAAATGCTTTAGCATAATCAACAAACAAACAGAACAACTTTCTTTTCTTCCACTTAAACAGATCTAGTACACTTTTTAATAAAAATATGTGGTCTATAGTTGAATATTCATGCCTGAACCCAGCTTGACTTTCTGTAATTACATCGTAAGCATCGGTAAATACTTTTAAACGCTCGTTCAAAACACTAGTAAACAATTTCCCCATGCAGCTCAGCAGAGTTATACCCCTATAATTATTACAATCGTTCATGTCTCCCTTATTCTTGTACAATGGCATTATTACACCAACCAACCATTCACTCGGGAAATCACCAGTATCAAGGATTTTGTTAAACAATTTTACATACAATGGACACAATATATCTACAGTATTCTTAATATATTCATTCAAAATCAGATCGCTTCCTGGACTCTTATTGTTTTTTAACTTGCAAATACATTTTATAATTTCGTGGCAAGTAATCGGGTTGTTAAGTATGGGTGAGGTGTCCTCGTTATCACCCCAAACATGAGTAAGTCTTTCATCAGCATAAGTTTCGTCAGAGAGGTGTTTGAAGTGTTCATATAAATTTTCAAGTGTAACTGTGATGTCCTTACTTTTCTTATAGCCTTTTAATATTTTCCAGTACAATGAAGGGTCCTTCGTTCTATTTTCTCTTAGCTGTTTAATTACTTTAGTTTTCCGTTTGTTTTGAACCCTTTTAAACTCACGTCTGTAGCTTTTACTTTTATTGATCATATTGTTAAAATTGACATTAGTTTTTTTTACATTATACTTATGTTTCGCTTTATGGTATTCTCTTCTGCTTTTCCAGCATTTAGCATCATATCCATTCATACATGCATTATTATTTTTTTTCTTATATTTAGTTTTTCCTACTGACGGAAAAACTTTAACAGCAGGGTCAAGTATAAGTTGTTTCAATTTATGACTCACTTCATCAACTGACAACTCATCTATTCTTAAGATAAGATCATTTACTTTACGTACATCAATACGTGTATGTGTGTATAGTGCAGCCGTGTGTGTGTGTGTGTGTGTGTAGGGCAACCTTGAATGTGTATGTGTGTGTAAGGCAGCCGTGGATGTGTGTGTGTGTAGGGCAGCCTTGAATGTGTGTGTGTGTGTGTGTGTAGACCATTCATTAGCCACAATAGGGCGTGACACTCTACTTTGACATGACTCAATTGCGATATCATGAGCTCCTCCTTGTATAAAGTTCAAGGCTCGTCGGTGAAGATAACAGGTGGGAGGAGGACAATAACAACAACAACATGTCCTTCTGTGACGTCAGTGGTGTAAACATACCCTTACTAAAGTGGAAAGGCAACTGAATCATATTTGAACACTCGCCGGAAAAATTAAAAAGACGACTGAATATTTTTTTTTAGCACTGGCTCGAAAAAATCGTATAGAAAACCTGATTAACATGATTTATTGAAAGGCAGGTGAATAATTTTAAAAGCACTCGCTAGAAAGATAAAAATAAAATCCTTATATAACACTCAGTAGAAAAATCAAAGAACCACAGCATTTTGCAAAGATTTAATTCTGAACGTTTTGAAGTTATTTGCTTTCCTTCGCACCGTGTTAAAAAAAAATATATATATATAAAATAAAACAAGGAAGCAAAATGTAACGAATGGGAAAGTAATGAAGAGAGACGGAGCTATAAAATGATGAATGAAACTGGATACATAACACTCGCAATCCAAATTTTGTATCTAGGTCTGGTTGAAGTTTGGAATCATTTGACATACTAGTGAACCTTATAACGCTTATCCTGTTTCATATTTGTGTGAGCTAGCTTAATTAATACTCGATCAGGCTATTCGAAGCAAGCCTGGATACATATTTTGGATTGCGAGGAGGAAATCAGGTGCCTTCATGACGTTTGGAATTAATTAAGGGAGAGGTAAATCTGGAGCAGCTTCACATTCCTCCAAACTATTCCAAGCAACAGGCCTCCATTATATTTTTTTGTAATCTAGTCCTGTTTCCTAGCATACTGTGGACGAATCAAGGCGCTCTAATGTACCAAAAGTATATGTAGTCCTATCCCTTAATCCTTACTCTGTTTATAACGGGTTAAAGGACCAGGTAATGTAGTCAGAAAATTGGAGGTTTAGTGAGTCCTTCATATATTGCCACGAAACACCACCTATATTGAAGGAGCTTGTTTCGTGGCATAGTCAGGAGGAATCAGAAGCCACCAAGTCTCATACACGATCACAGGGTTCTTAACCTAGACTAATACAAGCTACCTAACCTAACCTAACCTAACTGTATAGTCATCTTTAGGTTATTATTAATTTACACGGCTAATGAAGATTCCAAATATATACTCAAGCAAATGAAAAATCCATGAATTGGAATAAATAACACCACAAAATCTATACTTACACAGTTTCATGTTTCTAACTATAAAATTGTCTATAAGTAGCACACAGCAAAATATATCTAAGCATTAATAAGCTATATATAATAGTTACCATAGCTCTTAATATACTATAATTATTTTGTAGTTCACCCTTAGTTGCATAGCTTCACATTAGATATACAATTATAATCTTATTGTTTTCTACATTCATAGTCTCACATTAACTGTATCTCCATTGGTATACAGCCTAGATATGTGTATAAAACTGGAAAATTTGTAGTTCTCACAAGTCGCTAGTCGCTAACCAAAGTCACCCGCAAACCATTACCTGTGTGACGGAATCCGTAAGTTTTGATGGCAAATCGAGTAGCAAAACAGAGTAGCATGCTAGTGAGAAATGCCCTGTGTGCCGCCACCTTTATATTTAGAGTATAATCGTAATCTTTTTTGCATATCAGGTGTATGTTATCCAAAGGTTTATTATTCCAAATGACTTCTGCAACTTTACATAATGCAACCATGATACAGTAGACATATTGGAGATTATTGTTCTTCAGACGGCTACCTTACCTATTTTATTATTTATTACTTAGTCATTTTAGAATTTTACATATGTTTTATTTAATTATTGTTTGTTTGTTTGTTTGTTTTTATCAGGTTGGTGGTGTGAAAGATGGTGAAGATACTGTTACCGTTGGTGTTGGTGTGGTGTGTGTGTCAGGGTGTGGTGGTGGTGTGGGCACAACAAGACGAGGGCCCACTTGATCTAGACAAACCCATCGACCTTACCGAAGATGTCACGGAGTCGAGTGTTCAGTCCTCCACGACCGAGAGAGGCAGAAGAGAGGCGCTGATCGGCGAACCAAAGTGGAGACGAAGGGAAACTGATTCTGAGAGGGAACAGAGAAGAACAATGGAAGTGCTCAGAGAAAGGGAGGAGAGGACCAGAGGAGCCTTTAGGAATTCCGAGAGGCTGGTAAGTTTGGCGAGCATAGAAAGGGAAAGGCAAAGAGAAAGAGAAACACACGAGGAAATGGAAAGGCAGAGAGAAAGAGAGAGACAAGAGGAAATTGCCAGAGAAATTCAGAAGGCGGAGAATAGAAAATTAGAGCTACTGAGTCAGCCCATAGATTCTGCCCTACACCACAGTGCTAACAGGAACAGCTGGACGGAGAGGCAGAAAGACAGGACGAGGGAGAGAGAAAGAGAGAACTGGAGGGAGAGGCAAACAGACGACAGCCACATCAGTTTACAGAGACAAAAAGACAGAGCTGAGCGTACTTGGGACGTGGCAAGAGACGGAGTAAAAGGCAGTGTGTTGGACAAGGGGACGAGCTTCCTACAGAGAGACCACAGTGTTAACAGACGACTCCATGACACACACAGAAAAGATCCCATTCTTATCCTGGAAGTGGTGACGGAGAAGCCAAGGCCTGAGCATCACCCAGATCGACACTCAGGAGGCCGACTCCATGGACAACAACCGGTGTGGCATGGGTCCTCCTCCTCCTCCTCCAGTAGACCTCACCACCCTCGCCTTCCATCACCCACACAGGAACACCACAGACCAATTCAGGACACTCGTGGCTCAGACCGTCCAGTGTTCCTACCAAGACCCACCACCACACTAGACCGCCGCCCAGACCGACCCTCTCCTACAGGATTTCCTTCGAGGTATGACGAGTTGGACCTCACCCTACACGATCATCATATACACCCACGACCCCCAATAGACCCACACCATGACCATCAAGGCTTCCCTGTGACTGGTGTTATGCCTCACCCACACCCACCACTTAGACCTAATGTGATACCCCTCCCCCAACCTGGTCTTGATCATCACATACCCCTCCCTCAACCTGGTTCTGACCTGATACACTTCCCCCCACCTCGTCCTGATCACATACCCCTTCCCCCACCAGGTTTTGATCACATACCCCACCTACCTCCTGGTTCTGACCTGATCCCTCACCCAGCAGCTGGTTCTGATATTTTACACCACCCACCTCCTCCTCCTCCTCCTCCTCCTCCTCCTCCTCCTCCTCAAGTGGTAGAAGCTGGACTGGCCAACGTGGAAGCAGCTGAGGCCCAGGTAGCACTGAACCAAGCCATTCAGACCCAGGCAGCATTACAAGTAAACAGACTGAAGCAGGTTGTAGCAGCTCATTTAGTTGGTCAAGCCGCTCAGCAAGCCTTAGCACAACGTCTGGTGGCACAGCAGGTAGCGGCAGGTGCTGCATCACGAGTTAAAGCCGCTAGGTTACATGCAGCAGGTCAAGTCAAGACGGCCATCAAGACAAAACTCAAGAACAAAATCAAAGACCGTCTGAATACACTGATTCAAGATAAGGTGTCTGGTGGTGTTGGTGTAGTGAACAGTGGAGTACAAGTGGTAAAGGTTGGTCAGCCCATACAGCCTGTGAAGACACCCATTACACCACTCATCACTGGGATACGGGAAGACCTCCTCCACAGACTTATTCTCCTCAAGTAAGTGTAAATTTTAACACGATTCTGCCTTCTATAATTTATATAATTCAGGTTTTCTGTGCATTTAGTGGAACACACACACACACACACACACACACACACACACACACACACACACACACACACACACACACACACACACACACACACACACACACACACACACACACACAATATCTTCGGAATTAATGTATTATCAGTCTGTTCACAACAGAACATCATGATATATTGACAGACATCACTTTCATTCAACACTGTCTAAATGACCTCTATATATTTTGATATGCAGCTTTGCCTTTTTGTTTTGATATTCTTTATTTACCTTCAGTACAAGCCCCAACACTTAGGGGATAGGATCTGTACAGTACCTCCTCGACAAATGTTTGATTTAACCCTTTAATATTAGTACTTCCGTTTTCTCTCATGAACAGTAATGGAAATGAAGAAAACTAGAATGCAGATTTAAAAGGGAGACGAATGTAGTTTATAATGGCGCACTGACACACGATGTTACCTTGTGATACCATGTGAGGATTTCGGGCTAACACCCTCAGCTACACGAAGTGCCGCTGTATCCCCTGTTCTGCCTCAAGTATAATGGGATGCGGTGTTCCAGCTTATTGTAGTGGGGCCACGTCTGGTACGAGGGCAAGGGGTGTGTGTCTGGTATCTTCTGCAGGAAGTTGTCAAGATGTCTCTTGAAGACATCCACACTGCAGGCTGACATGTTTCTCAGGTACAGAGGCAGACTGTTGAAGATTTTAGGCACTGTCCTGCTGAAGGTATTGGCCCTAAATGTCTTCATTCTCAGGAAGTTTGTTTTAGGGCCTTCAATATAATAGGTCCTTCCTCGTGTCTGGTTGGGGCCTATGGTCGTATGCCAATGTTTGGTACTAGACCTTCCAAGGTTCTCCAGGTGTAGATAGTCTATTACCTTTCTCTTCTTCGTTGGAGGGAGAAGAGCTTTAGGTGTTTCAGCCGTTCCCAATAGTTCATGTCACCGAGAGACGATATTTTGCTGGTGAAGCTTCTCTGCACGGATTCTAGCTCCTCAATTTCCCCACTTGCTGTTGGGCTCCACAGCTGACAGCAGTACTCGAGCTTTGACAACACCAGGCTTTTCCATAGGGTCAGTAGACAATCCAATTCCCTGGTGCTAAAGGTCCGCAGGATCCAGCCAGATAGCCTTCTTGCAGATTCCGTGATGTTATGAATATGGAGGTGAAATCTGCCGTCACTGCTGATTGTTATGCCCAGGTCGCATAGGTCGCTCTTAACGTCGATGGGACCTTGGGTGGTGTTGTAGTTGGTGTGCTCTTTGATATTGTTGTTGCTGCCATATCCTTGGGCCTCAAACTTTCTTTCATTGAAGAGCATGTTGTTGTCTGCTGCCCACCTGTATATTGTGTTCAATTCCTCTTGTAGTAACTCTGTATCCTCTTGAGTTAATTTATTTCTGTAGCCTGGAGTCACACCCGTCATGGCAATTCAATATTAATAAAATGGCCAAGTTCCTGCAATTGGGTTTATGTCAGCACTAGTTAGAACACTGTCAATCGTATTAATGTGCCGTAATTGTTACCCTTTGAAGGAGGTTTTAGATTCACTACATAACTAAGGAATGACGACGTAGTTTTTTTTTATCTATTTATTTATTTATTTATTTATTTATCTATTTGTTGTTGTTGTTGCTCCCTGTAGGCCGTATTTTATCTATTTATTTATTTATTTATTTATTTATCTATCTATTTGTTGTTGTTGTCGTTGTTCCCTGCAAGCCGTATTTTATCTATTTATCTATTTATTTGTTGTTGTTTTTGTTCCGTGCAGGCCGTATTTCGAGCATGTGGGTGCAGGCTATACTCTTCCCAGCAGCGGCCTACCTGACCTACCCCTGGGTGCCCGTCTTACACCAATACAAGTGGCCAATTTACCTAGGAGACCCATACAGGTAAAATTATCTATGTACTGTATTCAAGAACATCCGTGGTGGTTGGTGTATACGATGGATGGTGTGGCACTGGTATGAAGACTCTATTGTTTTTTTCTATGGAGCCGTCGTACCCGTACTATGCCACTGTAAACACTATGAATCTTCTTGCATACGACCCTATATATCATGCCAACTCCTCATTTCATTCGTTTTTTCATTCCTCCAGCACCAAATTTATTTCGTTCATCCTACACCTCATTTCATTCGTCTTTCATCCTTCCTGCACCTAATTTCTTTCGTCCCCAAGCCTGCAACTCATTTCCTTCGTCTTTTTTTCTTCCATCCGGAACCTGATTTCCTTAGTTTTTCATCCATCCTGCAACTTATTTATTTCGTTTTTCATCCTTTCTGCACCAAATTTCCTTCATCATCCATCCAACACATACTTTCCTTCGTCTTCCATCCTACACTTAATTTCCTTCGTGTTTCACATGATACAAAACTATTTATATATAAACACCCTGTGATCGTGTATGAGAATTGGAGGCTTCTGATTTCCTCCTGACTATGCCACGAAACAAACAAGCTCCTTCCATATAGGTGTGTGTGTGTGTGTTTCATGGCAATATTTGAAGGACTCATTTACCTCCAATTTTCTGACTACATCACAGGGTCCCATAATAGTGATGTACAGTCGGCAAAAAAAGTATTGGAATTCCCCTATGGAAAATTTTAGTTAATTTCAATGTAAGGGTGGTACCAATACTTTTTTTGCCGACTGTACAATGTAGATTAATATCATATTTTATCATATTATTTTAAGGGACCCTGTGATGTAGTCAGAAAATTGGAGATAAATGGGTCCTTCAAATATTGCCACGAAACATCATCTATATAAATGGAAGGAGCTTGTTTAGTGGCATGGTCAGAAGGAATCTGGCAGAAGCCTCCAATTTTCATACACGATCACAGGGTCCTTAATTAAATCGAGATTCTTTTGTTGGTAAATTGGAAAGATACTGTATGATTCCTCCAAACTATGCCATGGAACAGACGACCTTAATGTTACGAATAGGGGATCTGTTTGGTGGCATAGTTTGGAGGAATCAGAGACCTTCCAATCCATCAACAAAATAATCTCCCCTGAAGGACAATGTGATCGTGTATGAGAAATGGAGGCTTCTGATTCCTTCTGACTACACCACGAAACAAACTCCTTCCATATATAGATGATGTTTCGTGGCAATATATGAAGGACTCATTTACCTCCAATTTCCTGACTACATCACAGGGTCTCTTAACTAATTCCAGAGCATATAATATAGTATCATCCCAGAGAAAAATAAGTTACTTTTATTGAGCTATACAGTATCACATTAATACCTTTATTTTATTCATTTATTTATTTATTTATTTCAGTGACTGTGGTCTTATCTAAATAATGAGTAATAATAGACGAATTTTATATATAACTAAGAATACACACACCAATAGTAAGCAAAGTATGTAAAATAATATCATAGTTTTTACTTTATATATATATTTATTTTTTTTCTTATTCACTGTCTTTAATCTAATCTGAATAATGAGCAACTGTAAACTAATTTTATATATAACTAAGAATACACACACCAATAGTAAGCAAAGTATGTAAAATAATATCATAGTTTTTCCTATATTATATTTATTTTTATATTTATTCGCTGTCTTTAATCTAATCTGAATAATGAGTAACTGTAGACGAATTTTATATCATAACTAAAAATACACACACTGCTGGTACTCAAAGGTTGTTAAAAAAAAATTATAGTTTTGCCTTTATTTTTTATTATTATTATTTTTTTATTATTCACTGTCTTTAATCTAATCTGAATAATGAGTAACAGTAGAAAAATTTTATGTATAACTAAGAATACACACAACAATAGTCAGCAAAGTATGTAAAATAATATCATAGTTTTTCCTTTATTTTTTTTTTTTTTTTTTATTTATTCACTGTCTTTAATCTAATCTGAATAATGAGTAACTGTAAGCTAGTTTTATATCATAACTAAAAATACACACAAGAATGGTACTCAAAGTATGTAATAAAATATCATAGTTATTCCCTTTCTTATTATTATTATTTATTAATTTATTATTTGTACTGTTTCTGGTTTAATCTAAATAATGAGTAACATTAGAAACATTTTTTTATATATAACTATGAATACACACAACAATAGTAAGCAAAGTATGTAAAATAATATCATATTTTTTTCCTTTATTTTATTCATTTTATTTTTTTTATTTATTCACTGTCTTAATCTAATCTGAATAATGAGCAGCTGTAAACAAATTTTATATATAACTAAGAATACACACAACAATAGTAAGCAAAGTATGTAAAATAAAATCATATATAGTTTTACTTTATTTTATTCATTTTTTTTATTTATTCACTGTCCTTAATCTAATCTGAATAATGAGCAACTGTAAACGAATTTTATAATATAACTATATATAAAATGTCAAAAATATCTCACTCTCGCCTACGTGATATTATTTATGCATGCAAACCCGAAGTGAAATTCTCCTGCCGACTGTACATTAGGCAGGTTTGCATGTGGCCCCTCCTTTATTGCCTCTGCCTCTCTCACATTATCATAGTCCGCCATTTTGTAACTCTGCCTCTCTTTCACTCCCCCTCTCTCTCTCTCTCTTTCACTCTCACAAGCTCCCCCCCCCCCTCTCTCTCTCGTCCTGTTCTACCCTCTCTCGTTCATTTCAGCCTGGCTCCCTCCTTCCTTCCCTGCCTTCTCTCTCTCTCTCTCTCTCTCTCTCTCTCTCTCTCTCTCTCTCTCTCTCTCTCATGCCTTTCCTTTTACACATACACCCATTTTCTCTCTGAGTGTGTGTGTGTGTGTGTGTGTGTGTGTGTGTGTCCAGCCCTCACTTCCCCTGTCTCCCACCCAACCTCTACTTTTTGTGTTGTGTTCCCTTCTCTTTCAGTTATTTCCTCTCTCTCTCCTCCACCCTACCCTTGCTGCTGTTGTCCCTCCTCTGGCTCTGTAGGAGATCCACACATTCTTTGTATTTTCTCAGCACACTCTCTCTCTCTCTCTCTCTCTCTCTCTCTCTCTCTCTCTCTCTCTCTCTCTCTCTCTCTCTCTCTCTCTCTCTCTCTCTCTCTCTCTCAGTTTATGATATATATATATAAACACCGAATTATTTGTTGAATTTTATATACTATATATCATTTTTCCATCAGTTATCCTAATCCTTTCAGTTTCAGTCCTATTCATGGTTTCATTCCCACCTGTTATCTCTCTCTCTCTCTCTCTCTCTCTCTCTCTCTCTCTCTCTCTCTCTCTCTCTCTCTCTCTCTCTCTCTCTCTCTCAGCCCATTCCCTGCGATGAGCCTCTCCCCTCGCTGTATCTCTTCCTTTCAATCAATAATTCTCCACCACCAGCTTCATGCACCCCTCGTCCCTCCCTTCCTCCCTCACCAATACCCCTTTCTCATTCCCTCAGGTGCCATTGGGAATATCAGAGGAACCCTTCCACCTACCCTTAGACCTGAAGAAGGTGGTGGAGCCGCCTCTGGACCCGGAGTATATTGAGTACCTGCTGGGGCTGCCTTCAGTTGTCTTCCACAGCGTCGCCAACATGTCAGTTCACTTCCAATTCGTCACTTCTTTTTGTTTATATGAACCAATACAACTTTTACTTCCATTTTACATCCATTTCACTTCCAATTCGTCACTTCTTTTGTTTATATGGACCAATACAATGCTTTTACCTTCGCATTTCACTTCCATTTCGTCACTTCTTTTGTTTATATGGACCAATACAATGTTTTTTTTTACCTTCGCATTTCACTTCCATTTCGTCACTTCTTTTATTTCTATGGACCAATACAGTGCTTTTACCTTCGCATTTCACTTCCTTTTGGTCACTTCTTTTTGTTTAAATAAAGGACCAGTATAATACTATAGTGTTTTTTGCCTCTTAATTCACTTCCTATTCGTCACTTCCTTTTGTTTATATGAAGGACCATTACAGTATTTTATTTACCTTACAGTTTACTTCCTCTTCTTCACCGCCTCTGCTTATATATAAAGGACCAATACAATGCTATAGTGATTATTACATGAATAAAATGCACTGATTCCCTTCCATGATTTATGTGATTTGTCTTGGTTTGTTTTACATTCACTGGAAGAGCTGCGGAAATGAGATGAAGGAGCCGATGCCATCTCAACAGAAAGAAAAATATATTATAAACACATAAATACAGTAAATACAACCACTTACAGGAGGAATAAGACTTTGGGCCATATTCAAGATCATTCGTGGTGTATACGATGGTGACGTACCGGTACGATGGCTCCTTAGACAAATAACAGAGCCTTCGTACTGTACCACACCTTCGTATACACCACTGATGTTCTTGAATACGACCCTTTGTCAGAAAACATGCATGTAGTGTATTGATTACTCCTAAATTATGACATGATACAACAGACTCACTCATCATCGGAATTGGTCTGTTTTGTGACACAGTTTGTAGAAATCAGGTTCACACTTTATTTATTTTTGCTATTTATTCATTCATTCATTTTTTTTTTTTTTGGGGGGGGACAGCATCTCCCTTTTAATATATACTGTTTAGGAAGTCCGGTTCTTGGTGGCACTGTTTGTAGGAACCTGGTATATCTAATTATGACGTTTCCAATTCCCTAACAACATCGTAGTCCTTCCTCTATAAGACCCTGCACTGACACCATCTTAGTCCCCTCTAAGACCCCTGGATTTGACCCCATCCCACGCACAGCACAGTCAACAAACAACACTCCTAGTCTCGGTCACGTTCTCAAGTGTTTATACCTTCACTCCCTCCCTAACGCCACCAGGCAGGCAGACAGATTCCCATTTTATGTTTCTTTGTTTGTGTGTAGTCCATGGTGGTGATAGTAGTGGCAGTGGTGGTAGTTGTAATGATAGTTGTAGGAACTGCATGTGTGTGGTAAGGATAGTTAATACATGCATTGATTTCCTGAGGTAATAACAACAGAGTGTGATATGTGTTTGTTTTGTGTACAGGTCGAAGAGAGAGTTTCTGGTGACGTTATTTCCCCGCTTGTACCGCACCTCCGTCGGTCACCTCTCCCCTCACACCACCACGGGCGTCCTTGGCCAGCAGCTCACCCACACGCCCATCTACACTCCGTCCACCACCCCACACCCGTCAGGTAGCTTCGTCTTCCCCACCGTCAAGCCGCCGCTCACCACCATCTCTTCCTACGCCACACCCGAGCCCCATCATTACCACCACCTCTCCAATCCTTCCGCCAAGACACCCAATCCTCTTTACGAACTCCCTAAACCAACCACTCCAGCCCCTACCTATGGACCCCCTCCCAAACCTGTCACCCCCAAACCACACCACCACCACCACCAACACCACCACCACCACCACCAAACAGCAACACCAACACCAATCGTTCCCCACGTCACCGTCACTCCCCACGACGTCCCTACCACTGTACATCACCCCATCCCGACCACCACTGTGCATCACCCCATCCCGACCACCACTGTGCATCACCCCATCCCGACCACCACTGTGCATCACCCCATCCCGACCACCACTGTAGTTGTGCCCCATCACCCCATCAGTCCACCTTTACATGGATACGGGGCCCCCAAGGTTGAGGATATCCACAGCCATGAAGAGGATTACAAAGGCCACCACCCTCACCATCCCCACCCTCATCACCCTCCCCAAGGCCCCCTCCACCCTCACCATGACCCCCACCACCCCCTCCATCCTCACCACGGCCCCCTCCACCCCCTCCATCCTCACCACGACCCCCTCCACCCCCTCCACCCTCACCACGGACCCCTCCACCCTCACGACGACGACGACGACAAACATCACCCAGATCATCACGACCACAAGCAACATCACGACCACAAGGGAGACTGTAAGGATGATCACGACGACCACCACAAGAAGGATGAAGACCACTATCGGGTTCAGCTTCACCACCACACCCACGACCACTTACTTCCTCCACACATCCCTTTCCAGGTCAGTGAGAGGAAGATTATGATACTTATTAGTTATACCTTTCTACGTGTAATTTGTTTAGTAATGACAGAATGAGCTATTTTTTGTGATGTTGGCATGCAGTAATTACATGTAACCCCCAAAAATGACCCTTTAAAATTCTGACATATGAGAAATTACGCCAGTCTTCTAATACATCAAATATCTCCCTATACCTTGTTACACCTTAAGGGGTTAGTATACATTTGAAAGATTGGAGCCCCTTGATTCCTCCAAAGTATGTCAGGAAACAGACCCGGATGAAGAAAAATAATGGTATCCTGCTGCCTGGAATAGTTTGGAGGAATCATTTGCTCCAGATTTACCAGCCAAAACAATGTGCTATAA
This sequence comes from Petrolisthes cinctipes, assembly GCA_033782935.1. Taxonomy (NCBI): domain Eukaryota; kingdom Metazoa; phylum Arthropoda; class Malacostraca; order Decapoda; family Porcellanidae; genus Petrolisthes; species Petrolisthes cinctipes. Next base: position 31,071 of record JAWQEG010006373.1, read on the forward strand.
TTATATCCCCTTAACACTCCTTAATGTTGATCTCCGTAGCCACCCATAGTACATCCTACGAGTGAGGTCCCCCCGCACCACAAGACACACTTCCAGACATTCCAGGTAACCGGTGGGGGTCAGGTCTTCCCAACACCTGGTCCCACCATAAACACATTCTCCCCAGGTAATGTTACATCATCAGTCACGTTTTTAGTATTGTACTGTTATTAACTCTCTGTGTACTGATATAATGAGTAAAGATGATATAGCAATGGTAATATTTGATTAACTTATGATAAACCTACGAGTATTTGTTAATGCGAGTTTTATGGCCCTTTTGAGCGACTGAATTGGTGTGAGAGAGAAGAAAGACATGTAAGGCCTTATTTTTGTAGTACAGGTCACCTTCCTCAGGGGGTCTCGGGTATGTATGCACTGAACGTGTGTGTGTGTGTGTGTATCCTGTCGTATATCACAAAAACTGTCCGTCGTTTCACCCTAAAGTTTCACACAACATATCAACAAAACACTTTATTAGGACTAGAAAAGTAAAAACGTAAATTCCGAACTAATTTATGTCTTTACTTGCATATATTGAAAACACACAAATAACCCTTGGCCTATTTATGTTTACACTTTACCATTTATGACAAAACATCTGGGTCTAATATCCTGCCCGTGTTATCCGTTTGTTATCTCACTTCCTCTCCCTGATCCGAATACACAGGTGGCGTCCCGCTTTTGACCACGGATTCGTCTTCGTCTTCAGAGGTGACTGGGGTTGGCCTAAGACCTCACGGGGGTCCAGACACATTCTTGACCCCTATTACCACACCTCTTCCTCATTTTGACCACTTCCCCCCCCAACCACATCATCACCAACCACCTCCTCATCCTTCTACCCCCCATCCGAAACATTACTCCCCCAAGCCTCACCATCATCACCAGTCACACATCCCCCCTCCATTCCCCACCGAATTCCCCCCTTCAATCACATCAACTTACACCTCCTATGATCCTTTTTCTTCCCATGAACACTCGAGTACCTTTCATCCTAGCACGATAGCACCTACTACAAATATTCCTGTTGTCTTCACCACCACCACCACCACTGTCTCACCTCCAACGACCACCAACTTTCCTTCACAAATCCCAACCACGACATTTATACCACCCAGAGGACGACCATCTTCCAATCGTCCCTTCATAACCACAACCACAAGACGACCACCCTTTTCAGTCAGCACCATTCCCACCACCACTCCCTTGCCTCTCCCTACCACCGTCATCCCTGCCACCACACCCTTCCTAGTGGTTGATGAGATCCCAGCCACCCCCACCACCAGTACCACCTTCCGACTCACGCCAAGTTCCCGTCCAGGCTTCCGTCCACAGTCACCCGTTGGAGGTTTTACCAGACTTAAAACTGTTAAAAGGCCTTATCGGTAGGTTGTGGTTATTGAGGTTATCTTATGATTATATTTGTTCATAATTTCTTACCATTCCTAAGTTAAAGCAGATCGACATAATACAATATAATTATGATCACTAATATTATTTTTACGTGATAAATTCTACCCTGTTGATTAGCATCAAAAACTTCACCATGTATGCAGAGTTTCGATAATGAAGGCATACATACCTTAAGTTAGACTTTCTATTAAACTAATCCACATCACTATGAATCAACACCTTCTATACAGGATGCCAAACAATGATAACACCCCCCCCCCCATCCGCCGGGCTATTACTGTACTAGTTAAAAATATGATGGTGATATCATCTGAAAGTACATTCATTTCTTTTTTGCTGGTATCAACATATGTGCTGCTGTGTTATACAACAGTGAAAAGAAGAGATTTGTAGACAGCATCCGAGCAGTTACATTTCGTGAGGCCCGTGCCTCACGAAGTGAGGTGCCTCCTTTATAATTATCTGGGTCGTGTTTTGCTCTTTGGCTCGGAGGGTCCTAGGACTTTGTTGAGCATAATTGGAACAAGAGTCTGGACGATTGTGATCTAAGTTTGCAGGTGGCAGACCGGACGTTTTGTCTCAGTAGTCAAAAGACATTGTCATTGAGGGATCCTGCCGCCGAAAGAAATGCTGCACGCAACTTAGCCAAGAAATCCAACAACGTCGCGGGAAAACTAAGAGTCGGGAAGTTATTCGATTGATTTGTCAAAGACAAGGTCTGAAATCAAGGCATGAGATTTCAAAGCCCCGTAAAACCCAACTGAATATCGAAGATCGCCTTTGGTTAATGGGTTTTAGAAAGAGTGAGACGAAGAAAGCTTCCCCCACTTGGCGGTGAGCGATTTTTCGTTTATGTAACGAGGAGACCAAATTAAGAACGACAAAATCTGGTCACTGACTCCAGATGAAATTCCAGATGAAGATTGTCATCGTAAATTGATCGAAAGTCGTGAATGTGTTGGTGTTTTTGTCGTCTTCACTGCGCGGGGGATGATGTGGGTGATAAAGCCTCCGGGGCAAAGTTGGGATGGGGATTATTTTCGGGATAAGATCTTGACGGAGAGCATCATTCCCTTTCTTCAAGACTCTCAAAATGTTGTGGATGTGACTCAGGTTACCTTCCTGCACGACAAAGCACCAGGCATGAAATTACTTCGAACCCAGAACCTTCTGAAGGACAACAAAATCGACTTCTTTGGTAATGATGAGTGGCCTGGTAATTCTCCCGATCTGAATATCTGTGAAAACGTTGGATCCATCTTGAAGGACGACGTTTAAAAAAGGATGCTGTCTGAACCTTTATAGCAACTCGATTTGGTCGTACCAAGATGGAGAAGCACATCGATGCTGTGCCTCGGGGAATGGAGTTCAGCACGTAGCTTTTTGAGTCACTCTTGTCTTCCTACCCTGCTCGTCTTCAAGCTGTTCGTGACGCCAATGGAGGCAACAGAACATTTAATACTGAGCTTGTGACCATAGACCCACAATAAAATGTGCTACCTGTTGATATTTTCATTTTTTTCCTATCATGCTTAGTTTATTCTTGGGAGGGAAAGGGGGGCGTGGAATTATTGTTTGGCACCCCTTAGTTTCAAAAAGCCCTTCCTTTGTGTTAATAATATCATATAATTGTGGAAGTAGTGGGGAGGGGGAAAGTTGAGTGTTTTAAAATATAAGTTAATCATTTGGTTGTGGCGTATCAACAGAGGAAAAACCAGCACTGAGGACAAGACGAGTGGTGAAGAGGTGACCATTCTCTTAGACTCCAACTTCCGCCTCAACACCCGACTGGAGAAGGTGTTGGATGGAAGCCTGACCACGGGACGTAGCCTGGAGCGTATCCCAGGCACCGATAAAAATGACGACGAGCACGTTCTGTCCCCCTTCACCAAGAGGAAGGGCAACGCTACCACCAACGCCCACCCACAGGTACACAGTCACTCACTCAACAATTACTACGAGTACTTTTAGCCTTTGTAAGTCAACCGATTAAATACAACTCCCACCCATAGGTACACAGTCACTCACTCAACAATTATTAGCCTCTGTATGTCTGATTAGAGTTGACCTGGGATTTATATACAAGAAAACTAGAAAACTCCCCTTTCTGATTGGCATAAAAGTCCATTGCTTAGTCGAATCAAACGAGATATAAAGGGATAGTCTCTTGTGGCCAAAAAAAAAAAAAAAATGGTGGGATACTTAGTCCTCCAAAGTATGCCAGGAGACGGTGTAGTAGCTCAGTATACGAGTAGAGGAGATCTATTTTGTGCCATAGTTTGGAGGACTTAGTAGCCTTCCAATTTAACCACAAGAGAGTATCCCCTTCATCAAGTCATTAAGAATCCTTCATGAATATTGTCCTT
>JAWQEG010006374.1:0-15000 GCA_033782935.1 Petrolisthes cinctipes
CTTTTTCATTCAGTTCTTCCATTCACTTTTCATTCAGTTCTTCCATTCCCTTTTCATTCAGTTCCTCCATTCCCTTTTCATTCAGTTCTTCCTTACCCTTTCCATTCATTCCTTTCTTCCATTCCTTTTTCATTCAGTTTTTTCATTCCCTTTTCATTCAGTTTTTTCATTCCCTTTTTCATTCAGTTCTTCCATTCCCTTTTCATTCTTTCCTTCCTTCCCGTAGTCTTGTACCGGAATGACCGCATCAGACAACAGCTCGTGGTCAACTTCACACGATATGGCCCAATCTCCTTGTTCCTCTTCGGCAATGATCCTGAAGGAGTCACTGCCAGGGCCATCTATCAAACACTGGCTAGGGGGAGAGGTGGCAGTGAACGAGGCGGCCAGTGACAACATTACCAAGGTCAGAGAAGCGATGGATAATGAGGGTTGTGGGTGGTGAGGTGGCTGGTGGCTGGGTAGTTGCTTGTTGTGGTAGTAATGGTGAAGGTAACGATGGTGGTGGTGGTGGTGGTGGTGGTTATAGTGGTGGATATGAGTTGTGGTATTGGTGTGTGTATATATTTCTTAGATACCTGTACAGTAAACATCCGTAGTGAGAGGGTCATTTAGGCAGCAATGCATGGACGAAAAAGAGTGTCATATATCCATTCTCCCTGTTCTTTGGTTTGTAAAGACCTGACATTGCACTCACTATGATTTTTGATGAGGGAGGGGACACTGATATTCATTATTTTTGTTGGCACCTTTATATTTATAACTGGACTATAATATGACTTTATAATATGACTTTTGCCCCTAAGATAACATGCACAACGCAACACACTCCTCACACACTGCCACCCACCTACCTGCCTTTCTTTCCCACAGCTGATGACAGAAATATAGGCAACACAACACACTCCCCACACACTGCCACCCACCTACCTGCCTTTATTTCCCACAGCTGATGACAGAAATATAGGCAACACAACACACTCCCCACACACTGCCACCCACCTTCCCTCTTTTCCACAAACTGAGTGACATAAATAACAACAACACAACACACCCCTCACACATTTCCACACACCCCACCTCCTCCTTTTCCACAAACTGATGACAGAAATAACAACAACACAACACACACCCCTCACACACACTGCCACCCACCTCCCTCTTTTCCAAAAACTGATGACATAAATAACAAATACACAACACAACACAACACAACAACACTCCACACCCATAACACAAAACAACACAACACAACACAACACAACACAACACACAACACCCATAACACAACACAACACAACACAGCACAACACAACTCAACACACAACACAACACATACACAACACAACCAACACGACACACCCATAACACACTGCCACACACCATCCTTCCTTCCTCCCCCACAGCTGATGACTGATTATTCGTTCGGGGTGCCAAGTGATTTTACAACCCTCTTGCACGCCCGTCACCACCACCACCACCACCACAATGTCTACCAGTTCGAGTTTACGTACAGAGGACAACACACCCTCCACCCACTTCATGAAGCCGATTGACGTTGGCAAACACTGTGAGTTGGGTTTGTGTTTATATTTCTATGTTTTATTAATTTATTTTTCGCTCTGGTGTTTGTTGATTCAGTGTTGCCAGAGTTATATCAACAACCCCGAGGTTGAGAAAAAAAGAAAAAAAAACTTAATTGGAAGGGAAGGAACACCTATTTTGGTCGAAATGGAGAACTAATGACTCATCCAAACCATGCCAGGAGATAAACATATCACTCCAGCATACGAGGAGGGGATATGTTTTGTAGCATATAATTAGAGCAATAAGTATAGCCCTTCAGTTCTCCATCTCACGAATCAAATACTTCTTACTAACCCTTTTCTCTTTTTCCCCTTCCCTCCTCCCTCCCTCTCTCCTCCCCTTCCCTCTTCCATCCCCTCTCCCCTCTTTCCCTCCCTCTCCCTCCTTTCCCCTCCCCTCTCCTCCTCCCTCCCTTTCCTCCTCCCTACCTCTCCCTCCTTTTCCCTTCCCTTCCCTCTTCCCTGCCTCTCCCTCCTTTCCCCTCCCCTTTCCTCCTCCCTCCCCTTCCCTCCTTTTCGCTCCCCTTCCCTCCTCCTCACCCCCTTCTCCCCCCCTCCCTACTGTCCGTTTCAGGGGTGACCCACTCGGACGACCTTTTGTATCTGTTCCCGGGGGGTGTCTTCCACAACGACATACCTCTTAAGGACCCGAGGGACCTTCGCGTCAGGGAAATCATGACCAAGATGTGGGTCAACTTCGTCGCAACAGGGTGAGAGAGAGAGAGAGAGAGAGAGAGAGAGAGAGAGATATTGGCCAACCACTAGAATTGTGTTGTGTGCGAGTGAGATTCCCTTTTATCTTTCAAGTATCTTTTTTTTTTTTTTTTTTTTTTTTATCCATGGCTTTTTATCACAATAATAAAATGTCTGGCATCAATAAAAATCTTATACCAGACAGGATGACGCTGGTTTGGCTGGAGAAGGAGGCCTGATGTGTGCAGGAGATGCAGTATATACAGTATAATTATATATATTGTTGATTTTGAGTAGTATCTTTTTGTCTTGCTTATCATATTTTGACAATTACGAAAAAAAGAAGAGGAGTGAAATTTTGGTGAAACAGTGAGGTAGTTACTGAGACCCTCCTTCAGGTACACCACGCCCTATGGTGAGGTAATACTCCTTAGCCAATATATAAGATTCCCTATGATAAAATATTTCCCTGAGGTAGATGATGATGTTGATGAGGCCCCTCCTTCAGGCACCAGACGCCCTTGGGCTGAGTAATTAATGATACTCTTCTACAGGTACTCAACGTCCTGTGGGTGGTGAATTAATGCTCCTTATTGCCCCTTGATATATTTAAGGGGGTGTGGGAATGGGGGGGGGTGTTTAAGGGGGTGCGGGGAGTAGGGGACAGGCTTGGGGGGAGTTTTTGGGGGGTGCGGGAGTAGGGGAACAGGCTTGGGGGGGGGGGGGTTTAGGGGGGTGCGGGAATAGGGGGACAGGCTTTCTACCCACCCCAAACCTGTCCCCTTATTCCCGCACCCCCCCTTAAGCCTGTCCCAATACTCCAGCACCCCCTTAACGCGATTTCCCTTCTTCAGGAACCCCCCACGCCCGACGAGTCCCTTGGGTTCAAGTGGGGAGGCGGTGACGAGAGGAAGGCTGCTTGCAACACCCTCGTCATACAACCTGACCCCAGTGATGATGTCTGACCAACGAGCTGAGGTGGGTGTGGTGTGGATGGAGAAGTGGAGGGGGTGGATGGTAGTGTGGATGGATGAGGGTGGAGGGTTGGAAAGGTTGGATGGGTAGTGTGGATGAAGAAAGTGGAGGGGTGGAAAGGTGGATGGGTAGTGTGGATGGATGGGTGGAAGTGTGGATGGATGGGTGGAGGGTTGGAAAGGTGGATGGGTAGTGTAGATGAAGAAGTGGATGGCTGGAGGGGTTGGAAAGGTGGATGGGTATTGTAGATGGAGAAGTGGATGGGTAGTTTGGATGAAGAAGTGGATGGGTTGGAAAGTGTGGATGAAGAAGTGGAGGGTGGAAAGGTGGATGGGTAGTGTAGATGGAGAAGTGGATGGGTGGAGGGTTGGAAAGGTGGATGGGTAGTGTGGATGAAGAAGTGGATGGGTGGAGGGTTGGATGGGTAGTGTGGAGGGAGAAGTGGATGGGTGGAGTGTTGGAAAGGTTGGATGGGTAGTGTGGATGGGGAAGTGGATGGCTGGTGGAGGTTGGATGGGTAGTGTGGATGGAGAAGTGGATGAAGAAGTGGAGGGTTGGAAAGGTGGATGGGTAGTGTAGATGGAGAAGTGGATGGGTGGAGGGTTGGGTAGTGTGGATGAGTGGAGGGTTGGAAAGGTGGATGGGTAGTGTGGATGAAGAAGTGGATGGGTGGAGGGTTGGAAAGGTGGATAGAATGATGACTGGATGGTTGAGTGGATGATGGTGATGGATGGTGGGAGTGTGAATGGATGAGTAAATAATTGGGTGGATTGATATCTGAATGAATGAAGATGGGTGGATGGATGGATGAGTAAGTGGATGAGTAAGTGGATGCCTAAACAGAGGAATGAATGAATGAATGAATGAATGCAAAAAGATTTATAATGATGAATAAAAAAGGATGTTTGTATGCATGTATATGTATGGAAAATATTGCATTAAACTGTATTGCATATGTATTTAAGGGTGTGTGGGATGAGGGGGACAGGCTTGGGGGGGTTTAGGGGGGTGTGGGAGTAGGGGGCAGGCTTGGGGGGGGGGGTTTTGGGGGGTGCGGGAGTAGGGGGCAGGCTTGGGGGGGTGGGGTTAGGGGGTGCGGGGAATAGGGGACAGGCTTTCTACCCACCTCAAGCCTGTCCCCCTATTCCTGCACCCCCCTAACCCCCCTCCCCCCAAGCCTGTCCCCTACTTTCGCACCCCCTTAATTAAGATGTATGCACGTTGTACCCTTTTTATCCTCTCCCTTTCTTCTGTTTTCTTTAGGCACGTGATTTCCTTGCCTCACTTCTCCCCAACATTGATTACTTGCAAGACTGACCACCATCCTCTGCACACAACACAGAAAACCCAACACACATCCAACCAACAACATTCCAGTCTTAGATACAGAGTGATGGGATACAGAGTGATGGGATACAGAGTGATGGAGGTGGTGCAGTGCATGGACAGTAAATTCAGCTTCATTTCATTAATTTATAAGATAGTGAATTCTGTGGGGGAGGTTTGTTATAGAAAGCGAATTTAACACAAGTTCATTTATATTATATGAGACACTGAAATTTAGGAAATAAAGTTAATAGTAAGAGAGTCTAAGATCATTTCATTACTACTAATAATAATTAATAATAGTAATAAATATTATGCTAACAATAATTATAATAATAATGATGATGATAATAAAAAAAAAATGATATTAATATGAATAATAATAATAACATTAATAATAATAATAACAACATTAATAATAATAATATAAATAATAATAATAATAACATACCATTATACTTTAATAGTAATATACTTTAATTCATAAGCTAAAGAATGTTGACATAGGATGGGGTGATGGAAAGAGAGTCTAACACCATTTCACTGTTTTATTCTGCCCTGTGACAGGCTACATACAGTACACACACACACACGCTCAGGACGAGACTACAACACACAGAGGGGGAGTCAGTCCGCACTAACCCCCCTCCCTCCCTCCCTCACTCCATCGGTCTCCCCACCCCCACCACCTGCGTCCACCCCTTCTTCGCACCCCCTCCCCTCCCACCTCCTGGTATTGTGGCATGAGGGGGGGAGGAGGCCGGCGGGAGGGGACAGGGAGGTGGGGAAGGGGGAGGGGCAGGGCAGGTGGGGGGGTCAGAATGTGTGGCCTGGTTCAGGTAAACTATGAAATTTTTAACTTGGTCATAATGATGAAATTCTATTTATTCTGCCATAGATACAGGTAACAATGGAAGATAATTATTATTTTTTTATACATATATTCATTGTTAATTGTATGATCTTAAAAAGTACTTGAATCCTTATGTAGTGTACTCCATGAGAATCTGTGTGACAGTCACTCGCAAAAACATCTTGACAAAAGACTCGTAACATTCAAGATTTCTGGCGACCCCTGGCGTTGATGAGGTGCCCTAGTGAACGATAATGTAAGAGCACGTGTCATACCCAAGTCTCTGCTGGTGTCACGGTGAATGGTCCTTTCTGGGTGACGGGTTACGTTAAGTTAGGTTAGGTTAGGTTAAGTTAGGTTAGGTTAGGTTAGGTTAGGTTAGGTTAAGTTAGGTTTGGGTGTCGAAGTTGGGTTGGATTAATTAGGTATACATGATGGTTAGGGTATAGTTAGTGACAAGTTTGGTATGGATTGGTTTGGTTCTAGTTGGTTGGGATAGGGTAGGTCAGTTTTGGGTAGGTTAGGTCAGTTTTGGTTAGGTTTGGTCAGGTTGGTCAAGTCTGGAATCGTTAGGTTAGGTTAGTGATGGGTAGGGTATACAGTATTATGTCAATGATGGGTAAGGTAGATTTGATGAGGTTAGGTTAGGTTAGGTTACAGTACAGTTAAGGAGAGTCACAATTAAGGTAAACATGATGAGCCAAACCACCCTGGGAAGAGAACAGGGAGGGCGTGTATCCGTGTACCCTGAGAGACTTGGGGACAGCACCCCCTTCACCGCCCCCTACCCCTGCCGCTTTAGAGTGTGGGGGAGGGGGCGGGGTCACATCACACAGGTCACATACAACATCACGGGTCACAGTGGAGAAGACACTTTGCACTATATACATCGTCAGACTCTATAATATACACTAGGCCTTAACCCTAATGACTAGACATTGCACTCATCCGACCCAGCCACCGCCGCCCGCACCCTGCCGTACCCTGTGGTGATCAGCTGGGCAGTCCGGGCGGTGAATGGCACTGAAAGCCCCAGTGTGCGCCACGGGGACGCCTGGGGACCAACGAAAAAAATAATACATTATGAGAATGAGATTTCTTTACATTATTAGACACAACTTGCGACTCAACATTGGTTGCAGGAGGTAGTGTCCTCCATACATGACATTATGTACACACACTGGTGGCTGCCCCCGCCCCCCCTCACCCCCTTTAGCAGTGTAGCAGCAGGAGGACCAAGGGGCGGGATCAGCGACCACATTCACTCACACAGCGGCCACATCAGGCCACCTTCACCCACACTTCACTTTTCCCACACACTCTTCTTCAAAACAATTGGATTTCAATATACAGCAAGAGGATTTGTTTACTTACATAACCTATTTATTTACTTCATGGTCACCCACGAAGGTGCGGTCACCCACGAAGGTGCCAAGCGCCGCCCCACGGGGTAACCCCTCCTCGCCAGGCTGTGGGTGATGGGTCCCCGCCTGCTGGGTCTCCCCGTGGGATGCGGCGCCACTCACAATATCTCCTACGTCTTTGGTATGTTGCTGCGATACGTCACTGTGGCTCTCAAACAACGCCACCAGTGTCAACGTCAAACAAATCAACAAAACACATAATCTAGAGCACTAAAAATTATCTTAGTATTTACACCAACAGCGGCAAAGTGTGTGAGCGCGTGCACGTGTTGCGGGTCAGACAGAGAGTTTGTTGTCGAGTGTTGCAGGAAGAGAATGAGCCAGGGCCACACACACACACACACACACACACACACCATTCATCGTGGCACCTGGCTCACCACCACAACATAAACAGTCACAGCCACTCTTTCAAACATTCGGGGTGGGGGAGTAAAGCCGAAGTGAGGTCTCGTCGTCGAACGCGTTAGTTATGTCACTTGGTTGGTTGGTTGGTAGGTTCGAGAGGAGGGGTCGCTTTCGGCTTAGTTGTGAGTGCTCCGAATGTTTACAAAGTTGGCCCCGAGTGACTGGAAACGCGGCGCCAGAGTGATATTAATACACAACTCACCCCTGGAGGAAACACAGAACCCAATCTCTTTCGTTTCTTCTTAACTGTTCGTCAGGTTTCATAGAAGGGCAGAAGGGGAGGTAAGTTCTATATTATTATATGTATTTTTAGGAGTCACTGTTTCATATGTATAGGGCAGTCAAGAGGAGACACAACTAATTTTTACATTTTTTTTTTGTTTCTTGACACAAACGTTTTCTCCTCTGATCATTTCTTTAAATTTCGTAGAATGACAGAAGGAGAAGAAAGTTTTTATTTATCTTTTAAGGGGTTATTATTATTTTTTTTTTTCACATAATGTATATAACTCTGTCAGTAAAGGAGCATTTGCTAGTGTATTGTGTGAATGTTTTGTTGTGTTTGGATCAGCTGGGAATCCGCAAACCACACACAGCCACTTTCTTACATCCTCGACACGTTTTGCTTACGTTACTACAGTAGACAGAGAATTATTCGCACACATTTGCCAGAATATTTATAGCTACTGTATTTATTTATATATGTTTATGTATGTGTGTTGCAAGAACGTTTATAATATATTGTCAGAACATTTAGCTGTTGCAATAGCGCTTAAATATTGTCTGAAGGTTGATGATTGCAATAATATGCTGTCAGAACGAAAACTTAATTAAATGTTGCCAGAACGTTTATAGTGTTACCAAAACGTTTAACCCACCACGTTTTTAGAACATTCACAGCATGTTGCCAGTAAGCACTTGGAAATGTTGCCTGCCAGAACGTTTATAAACTATTGTCCACACGTCTATTAATTATTAGCAAAACTGTCCGAACGTTTCTCGATACACTGTTTATCCCAACGTTTACACCACACTGGCAAAGTACACATACACACATGTATATATATTCTCTGTGTGTGTGCAGTGGTTGCCAAGGAGGGGAAAGAGTTACAGTAATGGTTCAGGTGAGGGGAAGGAGGGCAAGCACAAGTTATTAGTGAGGGGAAGGCAAAGGGTTATCATACTGAAGTGCTGGTGTTGTCAGTAAGGGGAAATGATTATAGAGTGAAATTACAAGTGAGGTGGTGTGGGAAATGTATAATACATAGTGTGAGGACTATATAGTGAGTGAGTACAGTACAAGTAACGTGAAGGGAAGTAGAGTAAATACAAGTTTGAGAGAGAGAGAGAGAGAGAGAGAGAGAGAGAGAGAGAGAGAGAGAGAGAGAGAGAGAGAGAGAGAGAGAGAGAGAAGAGAGAGAGACAGAGACGTAATTATATATATATTTTTTCAGTTGCCACACATTATCTTATATATATATATTTTTTTTTTATCAGTCAGGGTGAAGGAGTTTGAGTATTATGCAAACAAAGAGACAGACAAACAGACAGACAGACAGACAGACATACATCCAGACAGCCAAGGATAGAACACAGTAAGAGTAAAGTCCATTACAATGAGGAAATAATATCTCCTTATACATAATTAATCTATCGTAACCCATTGACATAGTATTTTTTATTATTATTAGTTATTTCGAAAGGTGATGTTAGTGTGGAGACGAAAGGGTTATTTTGAAGGCAGTAAGGTGAGTAGATGGATGAGAGGGGGGAGAGTGGGTGAATGAGAAGGGGGGATGAGAGGGGGGAGAGTAGGGGGATGAGAGGGGGTAGAGTGGGGGATGAGAGGGGGGAGAGTGGGGGGGGGGATGAGAAGGGGGAGAGTGGGGTGAGTAAGTGGGGGGAGAGTGGGAGAGTGGGTCAGTGGGTAAGTGAGTGGGAGGGACCTATTTAGAATGATCTGGCAACACTTTCTCTACACTGCTTATTATTATTATTATTATTATTATTATTATTATTATTATTATTTTGTGTTCATGCTATATTGACATAGTGTTATGCTTAGGTCAGGTTAGGTGTGGTGGGAGGAAGGATGGAGGGAACAGAGGGAGGAAAGGAGGAGGGGAGAAAGGAAGGGAGAGAGAGAGAGGGGGGGGGGTAGGTGCGATGGAGGGAAGAGGAGAGGGAGGAAAAAACGGTGGCAAAAGTGGTGTAGTAATTATAGTGAGTACATAGACGTTAAGGAAGGAAGAAATGAGGAAAGGAGAAATGAAAGAGAAAATTAGGGAAGCAGGAGGTAAGGAAGAAAACGGAGAATTGGGAAAGGAGGGAGGAAGGAAGGAAGGAAAGGAGGAGGGAAGGAAGGTAAGAATAATTGAGGAAAGTAGAAAGGAAAGAGAAAACAACGAAAGGAGGAGGGAAGGAAGAAAAGAAAGAACTGAGGAAAGTAGAAAGGAAAGAGAAAACTAGAAAAGGAGGAGGGAAGGAAGAAAACGGAGAATTGGGAAAGGAGGAGGGAAGGAAGGAAATAAAATCCTAAGAAAAGAGAAAGGCAGGAAAGACACGAACAGATATTAAAATCGTGAGAAAGGAAAATAAAAGTAGAAAGACAGAACGAAACGAAGAACAATAGGAAGGAAAAGAGTAGTAAGCCATTGAGAGTAAGTAAGGTATGCACGTGCGCCTTTCAACCTACTTTAAAATAAATACAACATTATATTTTTTACACTTTATACTTACTGTTATTATTATTATTATTATTATTATTATTATTATCTCGGAATAAAGTCACCAGAATGTGTTTGATTTACGGGCTGAGAGAGAGAGAGAGAGAGAGAGAGAGAGAGAGAGAGAGAGAGAGAGAGAGAGAGAGAGAGAGAGAGAGAGAGAGAGAGAGAGAGAGAGAGAATATGACTGGAGAATGAAGATGAAATAAAATGAGCAAGAGAAGAGGGAATAATGATAAAGATGTGAAGAGTAAGAATAAAGACAGAGAAAAGAATGAGAGTATAATATAAACTAACTAAGAAGACAAAGATGGAATGGCAGGCAGACACTCCGAGCTTCAGTATACCAGTCTGCTGCTGATTCCTCCAAACTAGGCCACGAAACAACACACATAATGACAAACTTGTTACGTGGCTTTGTTTGAAGGATTCTGTAGCCCCCAGTAAAAAAAAAAAAAAAAAAAAAAAAAAAAAATAGTAAGTAAATTAGTATATAAATAGATTAATAAGTGAATAAATAGATAAATAAATAAATAATATTAATAATAATAATAATGTAAGCACTTCAATTATTGACTATGGTAAAAATGAGATCCTTAGTTCATGGTGTTAATTAAATTGATCATTAGATAACAGTAAGAAGTGAAAGGTAGACAGCTATAGGGATGGAAGGAAGCTTGTGTGATTGTAGGTGGGTTGGTTGGGTGTGGAGGGAATTAAGGTTCGAATCCCTCCCATGGTATCCCCCCAGTTTTAGATTCGTGGCTCGAAATCTTAGAGCAACCAAACTAAGCCCCACAGTTCCCCCTCCCCCCCTCTCCCACCTCCCCCTCTCCCACCTCCTCTCGTCTGGTCTCTCTCTCTCTCTCTCATCTGTACTCTAGCTCTTCTCCATATCACTGCCATTAAACTCCATTTCCCCTTTATTCTCCCTCCCATTAAACCTCATTCCCCTCATTCACACTCCCATTAAACTTCTCCCTAACCCCTCTCCTATTTCCCCACTCCTTCCTTCCTTCCTTATTCTCATTCCCCCACTCCTTCCTTCCTTATTCTCATTCCCCCACTCCTTCCTTCCTTATTCTCATTCCCCCACCCCTTCCTTTCTTCCTTCCTTACTCCCTTGACATCCTCTTTCCTCTATTCTCCTCTGGCCTCTTTCGATCCTCCTTTATCACGTTTTCTCTTTCCCATGAATCTCTTCCTATACTCCCTTATTCTTCCTCCTCCCTCCTATTCATAAGGCCCCTATTCCTCCCTCCCATTCATCCTCCCTAAAATTAAATCTCTCCTCCTCCCTCCTATTCCTCCTCCCTAGAAATATATCCCTCCTCCCTTTCTCCCCCAACCCGTCTTTGAACAACAACACTCTGGCTGTGAGACATTAATTAAAGTATAATACATACAAGGAACTGTTCCACTGTGGTATGGGCTGAAGGGGAACGGTACCGACACAACAACACCAACGAAGGAAAGTTGCTTTGCTGTCAGTCCCGTGTCCTCAGAGAGCTTAAAGAGTTTGTTTTGTTTTGTTTTTTGTTTTTTTGTTTTTATATTGGCCTTTGGCACAACGTAACAGTACGGAGAGTCAGGCACTACAAAACCTCACTTAATGGTTCAAAATAAGTACATCAGTATTACGTAAAACTTTCTAAGTACAACTGGTTATTACACCGTCATTTCACAGACTTCGATGCCCCCTTCCTTTTTTTTTTTAATGACTAGTTGTCGTTTACAGCGAGCACCAGATAACACGGTATATATATTCATGTATGTAGTTATGTATGCTTATAGCTTGTGACTTAGGTAGGTGAAGGTGATGCCAACACTGTGCCTGAGGCAGTAGCGGCAGGGAAGGAGCAGTGACAACCAACTGGGAACCTGCATGTATTGATGAAATTAATGTCGAGCACACTGACATACAATTTCCTTAGTCCTCCGTCAACGGGACAGGCTTATCTCAGTCCGTAAAATTGTCCGTCAAATTCACTGAAAACGAGCTGGAGAAAATCAATGCTTCGATCACAGGACAGGAAATGTGTACCAGCGTGCTACCCGCTAGAGGGACGAGGCCAACCAGACCTAGGTTATGAGGAGTCGTCACTGCTGGATTCATGATTTTGCTGCTGTTGCTGTTGCTGTTGCTGTTGTTGTTGTTGTTCCTGCAGCTTACGTGCCTCCTCCTCCCTCTTGACCTGCTCTGAGTCCTTCATGGTAGCGGCCAGGTAGTCGGCTGGACCTGTGCCTGACGAGAACTCCATTTCGGTACGGTACTCGTGACGAGCCAGGTAGCGAACGTACTTCTCAGGCGGGTCCTCACTGGTGACGGACACTGAACGCATAACGCAATGACTCACGGTGGTGGCCGGCATGGTGAACTCAACGTAGCAATATTTATCAAGGGACTCTGGCATCTGGTCATACGCCGTCAGGTTCATACGGCAGCTGAAGGTGTGGGTGGTGTAGGCGCCCTGACCCTCCTTCGGTAGGCGAGACATCCTCCACACGATAGCCCTGTGTTGGTGCTCGTACTTGGCCTGGCCCGACGTCACCTCCATCAGGGCACTCTCGGCTGTCTCCACCGTCCCCATCAGACGCTCGATGCCCTTCACTTTGCCAGTCCTGCAGAAGATTATCATGTTAGTGTTTGTAGTGACACGTGGACTTTGTTTTCGTGTATTAGCGTTACGTAATTGAACTGTTATCGTGTGTTTTGTTTTTATAAGTCTGAGGAAGTGAGGTGGAAAATATACATAGTGCTAAAATTCTGGTGTAAACGTAACCTTATGTCTGGTAATTTGTTAGACATAATAATAAGGCTAAATTAATAGATATAGATAGATATAGGTTATGCAGACCACCACCTACTTACTTTCCAACTGCTTGCGGGCCTGGGAACGGAGAACAGAGGATGGAAAACGAGGCAAATAACAGTTATGGTAAGGGAGATACACCCGAGACACCAACCTCCTGTGGGCTGACTTGACGGAGCCGTATCTGAAGTGCTTCTCCACCCGGAACAAGTAGATCCAACACTCCGGTAACGGGAACCTTACCACCACGTCCTCACAAGGCACCTGGGGACACGCACATAGGATATTAACACACCTGGGGACACACGCACACATGGAACATTTACATACACACTCGTACATACATACAAATATACATACATACATACATACAAACATAAATACATACATGCACTCTATTTACCATCCCATACTACTTCACTGTATCAAGTCACTCCTCCAGGTTGTTCTACCACTCCACTACATCCTACCACCATCCCATTCCCCCACCATCCTTATCAACCACCCACTTTCCACCTTCCCCCACCAACCTACAACCCACATTCTCCCACCACCAACCCACCACCCACATTCCCCCACCATCCCCTGCCAACCCAAACACCCACATTCCCCCACCATCCCCTGCCAACCCAACACCCACATTCCCCCGCCATCCCCTGCTAACCCAACACCCACATTCCCCCACCATCTCATTCCCCCACCAACCCACCACCCACATTCCCCCACCATCTCATTCCCCCACCAACCCACCACCCACATTATCCCATTCCCCACCAACCCAACACCCACCTGTCCAAGTTTCCTGCCGGAGAAACCTGGGACGAGGATATCGCAAAAGATGTCCACCCTTCGTCCCTGTATGGTGACCTTGGTTTTGATCTGAAGGGGTAACTCTCGGTTCTTTGGGGGTCGAACTCTGAATCTCATGAGTTCGATGTAACAGGCGTCTGGGGGCTTGAACCTGTGTGTGTGTGGGGGGGGGGTGAGGGATGGAGGGGAGAAGGGAAAAGAAGCAAGAGAGAAAATGAGCAGGTTGTGTGGGTAGAAAGGGAAAGAGGACGAGAGGAAATAGAGAGGAGGAGGAGGAGTAGAGGTTAATGAGTGGGGAGAAAGGAGAGAGAGAGGTGAGGGAGAGGGGAGAAGGAAGAATAGGAAGGGTGGAAAGAGAGGTGAGGAGTAGAGAGGTTAGAGGTTGGTGGAAAAAGAAAATAATGCTGGATTAATATTCAAAGAGTAGAAACCTCAATGTAACCGAATAAATTTTCATTAGTCTGCCCTAAATAGTTCGTGCTCTGTGGCTTAGTATAATTCGTTTTCTTTCTGTAGACTGACAAAAACTACTGTAGATGGCACTGTTTGTTGTTGTTTTTTCTCTTTTATACATATATTAAATTAGATATATTTAACCTCTCAATGAAAGCGCTGTCGCCTCACCTAGCATTTTATAGAGGTTAATATTCAAACAAAAACATTCGCCATAGAACATTTCAGTATATAGCCGGGAAAATAATTAATCAACTCTGGTGTTTCATAGTTCACGAGTCACTGAAGTTGTTGTGGTTCATGATTTGGCAGATGAGATTGAGAGTGGTGGTGTTGGTGGATGTACAGTCGTGGTCAATAATAATCTTCCACATATGGGTAACTTTAACATTTGCTGTCTAATGTTTTCATGTTCAAGCAAGTATGATGTTATTGTTTTAGGTAGTGTGTAGCTGCTTGTATTAAATTAAACGATGGTAGTTAACCTCTTTATTGGAAAGTTTATCAGCTAAGGAACAAAGGGAAGCTGTCAAAATCTTACGTGAGTTACTCCTATATAGATGATTATTCTTGACCACGACTGTATGTATGTATGTATGTACAGTCACGAGCACTAATAAGTATACAGCTTTGGTTGAAGCTTTGAACAGTCCACCAACGAAGTCTTTCCAATGGTGATCTTATTGTGCATTTATTTACTCTCTCTAGGTATTCGAAGCACACCTGAATACTTATTAATGCTCGTGACTGTACTGTGCTCAGTTAAGGGGTAAGTGCAGTGTTAGTAAGTCTGGAGCAACTGATTCCTCCAAACTATTCCAAGCAACAGAACACCATTATTTTTGTTCATTTGGTTCTGTTTCCTGGCATACTTTGGAGAAATCATGGCAATCCAATGTAACAAAAGTGAATTACCCCCATATTTAAAGTTTA
>JAWQEG010006374.1:20000-35000 GCA_033782935.1 Petrolisthes cinctipes
TTAGGTGGTATGAAAGGGATGAGGAAGAACAGACACTGATGAACACTCTCTCTTTCTCTCTTATAACTCTTTTAAAGGACTTCAGTTGTAAAAATATATGTATCTCTCGAAACTCATATATAACACCGTCACAATTAACTCATGTAAATCCCCCACTTTTACACTTACAACAGACACATAGCCCACTTACATCAGACGTGTACAAATAACTAAAATATCAGAAAACATCCTTACTAGAAGCAAACTCTTATGGGGAGATTCTTTTGTTGGTAAATAGGAAGGCTACTAATCCCTCCTAACTACGCCAGAAAACTGATTCCTTCAATAGTACTAATGGGGGATCTGTTCCATGGCATAGTTTGGATGAATCAGAGACCTTACAATACACACACCAACACAAGAATCTCCCCTTAAGTAACTCGTACCACAACTAACAAAACTGAGACTCACTCCGGTCCACTACCATACACGATCACAGTAGCCACAACGCAGTACTGTACCTACAACTCAACTCTTACAACTTAGCCAATACTGAGTGTGGTAAGGAAACACAGGTTAGGTAATGAAAGTGTAGTCGTCGTGTTGAAGAGGTCAGGTTAAGAGCCAATAATAATAAGGGGGTCGTTGAGTTATTATGGATGAGGTGAAGTGTATGTACTCCTTCAATTAAATACTGCAACACAATACACAACATATCCCCTATTTCGTATAATGAGGAATTCTGTTATCCGGCCTAGTTTTGAGGAATCATTAGCCCTCATACTCATCCCAAACAAATGATTCCCTTAGTGTGTTATCTGACCGTGAGGAGGAGGAGGAGGACGGGTTGCTGAATGGAAAGGCGCAGAAACTCATGTGCGCGACTCATCCATTAAAGTTGTAGTGTTGAAGACATTCCCTTATATCCCCCTCTCTCTCTCTCTCTCTCTCTCTCTCTCTCTCTCTCTCTCTCTCTCTCTCTCTCTCTCTCCTCTGTGGTGTGTGTGTTTGTGTGTGTGTGTGTTAGATAGATAGATGAATTATTTTGTGTGGGTTAGATAGATAGATAGAAGGATAGTGTTGTGTATGTGTTGTTCTACACCTAAAATAGTCTAAACACAAACGAACACAAAACATTAACCCCATCCAGTGTTTCCATATACCAACCTCAAACCATCATCATCATCAATCTCTCAACATAGATAATAATAAATAGGCTAACATTTACAAAGCCAATACTGTGACCAATGCCAACCGGTTACCAAGGCAACTAATTTTACTCGGATACTAACTACCAATCCAATGTTTATTTTTGGCTTGCTGTTTGGGGAGAATTTGGCTCACTAATATTTTCATTCTCGGTTACTTAATGTAGATGTCTAACGAGTTGGTGGGTTGTGTGCGCCTCGGTACTGTAGAAATGTAGTAATTTTTTGTTTGTGGTGGTGTAAACATGTGGGAATTTTGTTTGTGATATCGTGGACATGACGAGGTGTGTTTGTTGTGTTGTGGGAGTGAGAAAGTTGTGTTTGTGGTGGTGTGGGCAGATGAGTGTTTATTATTGAGTGTATGTGGAAGACAGGGTAGTAGTGTGGGAACAGGGATTCATGGGCTAGTCGTGTGTATCGATATGTATATGGTTTTGTAATGGCGTGAAAAAAGAAAACACTTGGAAGGGATGGGGGTATATTTGTGTGTATGTGAGGTGAGTGATGTGATAGATGAGATCTCAGTGAGGCATTGTAGTGTTCACTGTGATTGGCTTAAAACTGTACATGAGAATTCTTGGCATCATTCGGAGAATTGCTCAGTTTTATCTGTTAATCAAATGCAGGGATGTATGTACTGTATATGTATGTATGTATGTATGCAGACAATGTTGGAGTACTATATTTGTGGAGTTGAAAATCGTGGCTATTATATTGCTGTACAAGAATGAGTACTACCTCGATAAAATGTTAAAGAATAATCAATACTGACGGAGATGGTAATCGAGGGGTCGTATGCAAGGACAGTCATAGGCTTGGTCTGGGATTAACGATGACCCAGACGATGGAACCATAACGTACTATAATTATACAAGGAGTTATCGTACCAGTAATCGTCATCGTGTAAAGTTCAGACACTAAACTATGACTTGGACTGCACACGGCCCTCGACTTTCCAAACCAAACTGACCAACTAAAACACTTCCAATTTGTGAAGTACTTACGAGGCTCAGTCTGGCTAGGCCTAGTAAATATACCATCCCTGTTGGTATTGTTCATTCCTGAGGAGTGATTTTGTTGTGGTGGGCAAAATCGACACTGGCAAGCGGACAAAAGACGAGGAAACTTATAGGCAGAGGAAGCAACAACAGTATCTGAGGTGGTGGTGGTACTCATGGTTCCTGATGAGATGTACAGTTGGGGGACTTATCGTATGGAACAGTTAGTATGTATGGGTTGTCAGTCCCTCTCCTCCCTGAAATATTACTGAGGGAGAAAGTATTGAGTCGTAGCACTAAAGCTTTCATTACTTCCCGGTGGTAAGGAAAGCTCCGGAGCAACTCATCAATTTTCTCTTGGTTGATCACAGAGTGGGAGTTGGGACCGACACTTCTAGCCCACTGTTCCTTGTTGAAAATGTTCCCAACTGTACAAGGGAGCTACACTAGTCTCTAGCTGTCAGCGGCGATAGCAGTCAACTCGAAGCAGTGGTGGCCAGGCTCATAGCTGTGTTAGGTAAAGAAAGTGAAGCCAAGCCATTTTGCACTCATTTGTCTGTTCACATTGGTCATTATCAGTGACTGATTGGGTAGCTGGGTGGGTCAGCCTCGGACTATGGCAAGATCTACAGCTTACCAGAGCAACCAGGCAAATGGTCTGACCTGTTCGTTAAATTTCCTCGTCCCTCTTTGATTTGGAGAGTAGCGAGGCTGGCGGAGCCAAGGAAAGACAATGCATTACTTCACTTTGCACCAACCTCAGATATCACTTACTGAGTGCATTTCTTACACAGTAGGCACAATTCAAGATGACTAAAATATCACGAACATTTACCAAAAAAAACTTCTAAAAGAAATATCCGTCTTCCACAGTGAGAACTTAAAAAATTAAATGAGAGATAACAGATTGACATCAATATGCATTAAAGACCTATAAATTAAGTACCTCTGTCCGGTAATTTTCTTTTTGTTGGGCTGCCTGAGGTGCATCTCCCATATGGGTCCCGGCAGCTGTGTACGTGGGTAGTTCTCTAAAGGCTGTGACTGGTCCTCCTCATAGAGTGGTGTGGGTGGTGTCTCCACGGAGTCTGTTCGTTCCAGCTCCCCGGGTCGTGCTGTAAGTAAGGTTAGAATGCTTTCAGCCAGTTTCAAAAAGGAATTAAAGTGGACGTGAGTTTAAAAGTATCTTATTCTCAATCATATGTTGCCTGTAGCTGTCTTTCAGGTTTATCAATGCAGGTAACAGGATTGATATTCTAATGTTTTAAATAACAAACTAATGGAAATTATTTACCGTCCATGTTAAGTATGGTTTAAAATTTTATAACTTACAAAGAATGTTTGATATTGTACTGAAATGCAGTTTCTTGTGGTCATACTTCTTTAACACAGCACGGTCACAAATTTAATAATCTCTTTATAATCTAAAGATCTCAACCTGTCTGGGTTAATTCCCTTCGTCTGCATTGTCTCTTGTTTTTTGACCTTGTTAATCTTTGGGGTCTATAGATGAAGCTTATAAATTATATTTATGTCGTGTAATTTTTATGCATTTGGTTCTAGACAACCGGTGCATACAATATGAGTGTCTCTTTGATTCAGGCTTAACATATCTATTTAAAGTTTTGCATAGAGTATAATTTTTTATGGAATGGAGAGTAATGATTTTGAAAGGTGCATTATGTTGGTTCAGTGCCTGTGTGACTTACCCGTGGCATCGACTGCTGCCTGAGACACATCTTCGGCCCCTCGGTCAAATGGATTGAACCTGGGTGAAGTGTCGGCAAAGGCTGCCGTTCCAACTGCTGGGGGAGGTGCTAGAACGGGAACAGGGGAAGTGCTTCGAGGGGAAGGTCCTGACGCATCCAAACCAGCCGGCCTGCGACATGAATCTTTTTAGTACCGTAGTTATACACAGTTATTTCCAATTTCTGTAAGATAAATATGGCTAATATCATCAGGGCCTAGTCTTGGAAATCATTGTTCGAAAGTGAAAGTAACTCACTTGATGACTACAGTCATTGGTCCCTCATCAGAGTCTGCGGAAGTTTGACGAGCTGTACGGCGTGGGGTAGACTGTGGGACTGGTGGTGGTTCATTCATAGCTAAGAAGGGGTCAAATGACGTGCTGTCACCAAATCCAAATCCTTCAGATGTTGTTGTGCTCGTCCCAGTGTTGTCACCCCATGGTGAGGCAGCTGTGGAGGGACCATGGGAGGGTGCTACGTCTAATGAATATTATGGACAGATGTTAAGTCATGCCAGTAATGATTAGTATATTATAATTATAAAGTATATGCCAATTTTCCATTATATTAAGTATAATCAGTTCAGGTTTATCGACTTAATTCCTTGAGTACCTTGCAAAGTGTTTCTGACTCACCTCTAACTGTAGAAGCAAATGGATCAGATCGAAGTTCATCCTCTTCAGCAACAGCACTGTCAAACCTTGCAGAGAAGGCATCGAACTCCTCATCTGTTGCATGTTTCGGGGTACGAGGTGGTGGTGCAGGTGCTGCTTTAACACCCAGCACTGCGGAGGTAGCTGTTGCGGTTGGGGCAAATGGATTTACCATGGTGTTGCCCTCACTCTCAGCAAAGATATCTAAAGATGGCTCAGCTCCTCCTCCAAACAAGCTCATGCCGACATTTGGTGCTGGAGCTGAGGAGCCAAACAGAGCTGCCCCAGTTGAGTCTGCTCCTGATGGGGCGGGAACTGGAGCGGCATTATTTGAGAACATGTCGAAGGCTGAACTTGTGTCAGTAGGAACATCACCAAAGAGGCCTGCTGCTGGTGATGCTGGAGGTGCCTTTTGGCCAAGGTCACCAAAAAGACTGTTGGCTGGAGATGCAGGGGGCACGGATTGAGACACATCACCAAACATTCCAGCAGCTGAAGAATCAGGTGGTGCAGGTTGTGAGACGTCTCCAAAAAGACCAGCTGCATTGTGTGTAGATTCTGGGGCACCAAAAAGAGCATCACCAGTGGAGTTGGAGAAAGGGCTTGAAACATCTCCAAAAAGTGCAGCTTCTGTGTCAGTTTTGGAGGGTGTTCCAAAGGCATCTGGTAACTCTCCAAAAGCATTAGCTTCCCCAGGAACAGTTGTATCTCCAAAAGCATCTGCTGCATTGTCTTCCCAGCCACTCATGGAAGCTGGACCAGCTGGCACACCAAAAACATCTGTTGTGTCTGTCACCTGACTCTGATTCTCAGTGCCTGGAAACTCAGCAATTGGTTCTGCTGGGGCAGTTTTAACAGGTGTACTTATGTGGCTCGAAGCATTGGAGTTAGAATATTCACTGTTCACTGTGGGAGGCACTGGTTCAGGTGACCCAAATACCTCCATGGCTTCCACTTTTTCTTCACCTACTGAGGAGGAATCCAGGACATCTGGTACAGCAACAGATGACTTGCTAATATCATTTGTATCACGATTTGCAGCTTCAATAACGGTTGTTGGCTCACTGTCTGTTTTTTCACTCACTTGTTCAGGAGACACAGACTCAGTCACCGCTACATCAGTTAAACTTTCACTTGTTAGGACAGTATCAGTAGCTGATGCAGCATCACTGCCAGCAGCCTCCTTTTCTGATAGTTCAGCAGAAGTCACAGTTGGAGCCTCATCTTCCTCAGCCAAAAGAGATTCGGATTTTTGTTCTTCGTTTGGAGCACCGGAAAGCAGATCCGAAATACTATTGCTGTCTGCCTCTGATTCCTCTTCTGGCACCTTTGACTCTGGCAGGTCATCAGATAACAAATCAACCTGCGACTGTGATGATTGTGGCTTGTTGAATAAACTAAGGATGTCTTGGTTGGTTTTAGGCTTCTGAACCGGAGTATCTCCAAACAAGTCAAACTCATCAACAGCAGAACTTGGTGCTGTACTTGAATCAGCTGCAGTTTTTGTCTCATCCCCGTCTTCATGATCACTCATGTCAATTGTCTGGCCAAAGATGGCACAGAAGGCATCAGAGTCCTTCTTAGGAGAGGTTATTTGGATATCTGGTGTTGGGCTGCGAGATCCAGGTGCTCCACTGCCCGGTGATGGACATGGGGTTCTGGTAGCGGTCAGTTTTTCATGTAGGGTATCTGTTGTTGCCTCCATGGCCCCAATGACAGTCTGTAAGAGATCTTTTGTTTCTTTTGATGGAGGTGGCGGCCTGGGTGGTGGTGGCCTTCCTGGCACTCCCACTGCATTTTCAGTGATAGCAGCATCATTCATAAAGTCAATTACAGGTGAAGTTGGTGCTGGCGGTCGAGGTGGTGGAGGATGTGGTGGTGCTGCTGGGGCAGCTGTGACTGGAGTTGGCTCACCGAAAAGATCCTCAGGAACACTGTCCACTTGCTGCACTGGAGCACCAAATAGATCAGAGGGAGGCTGCTGAGGTCCATCAACAAATGTCTGTGATGCATCAGTGGGAATAATTCCAAATGGGTTCATGTCTGTAGGGTAGGATGTAGGATCCCCAAACAACCCAGCAGCTGCAGCATTGGTGTCATCTATTTGGTCACTGAATGGGTTAATGCCAGAGTAGGTCACTTCTGAATAGTCAAAGGCTCCCCCCATGAGGAAGGGGTTGGCTGCAGTGTCCCCAACATCTGCTGGTGGTGCGGGGTCATCAAAGAGGAAGGGATTCTTTACATTCCCACTGAAATCCATGTTGAAGGCTTTAGGATCTAACCAATATTAGAAGTATCAAATGGGTCCTGTTCTGAACTCAACAATTCTGTTTCAAGATATTTTAGCTCTGCCTTGCCTGGCCCAATATTAGCAGCTATAGATGTATCGAAAGGATCAACCTCCTCTGCCTGGGCCTTTGGCTGTAGTGCCTGGATGGGCTGATCAGGGATATGTTGTTCGTCAGCAGCGTCAAGGAGACTCACTGGAGTGGGTGGTTTCTGTACAGGAGGTGAGGGACGCTTTGGTGCCTTACTCTCTTCCTCACGTGGGTCGAATTCGTCGTCACTTAGATTTCTTTTTGTTCCTGAGTCTGTCAGAAGTTCAGTCTCAAGAGTTTTTAGTTCTGTTTTGCCAAATTTGTCTGCAATTGAAGTATCAAATGGATCAAGTTCAAGCTGTTCTACCTGTGGTTCAGAAACAGGCTGAAGAGTTGGTCCAAGGTCTGGTGTAGGCGATGAAGCAAAGAACCTGTCAGCTGTAAAAGTTGGCTCTGGAATATGTGATTCTGAAGGAGCAGGACCTCCAGCCTTTATAGTTGGGTTCTCACTGTCTCTTGTAAGAAAAGTTTCCTCTAATGCCTGTATTTCAGTCTTTCCAAATTTATTAGCAATAGAAGTGTCAAAGGGATCAAAATCTTCGGGTGTTGTGCCTTCAAAGGGACCAGAAGTTGGTTGAAGGCTTGGCTGAAGGGAAGCCTGGGTATCAGTTGGAGTTGTGGCCAAAAGACAAGGAGCTGGGACAGGGGATCGCTCAGGGCGTGCAGGCCGCGCAGGTGCTACAGGCTTTGATGGTTCTTCTTTTCGAGGATCAAATTGGTCAAATTCGTCTGGTGCAGAAGTTTGTGTGACCCTCAACAACTCACTCTCCAAGTGCCGGAGTTCTGTTTTTCCAAACTTTTCTGCAATTGAAGTGTCAAATGGGTCAAACTCAACTTCAGAAGTCACTGGGTTTGGTGCCGAAGGAAGGAGGAGCTCTCCATCTACTGGAGTCCTTGCTGGAGATGCAGTCAGGAGACAATGAGGTGATGGAGGTCGGGATGGAGGTCGAGAAGGAGGACGTGAAGGAGGACGGGAGGGAGGACGAGATGGAGGCCTAGAGGGAGGTCGGGATGGAGGCTTAGGTCTGGCTGGTGGTGCTGTTCCTACTCTAGGATTGAATTCCTCCTCCTCAACCTTTTGAGAGGAAGCTTCCAGAAGTTCACCCTCAAGAACTCTCAGTTCAGTTTTTCCAAACTGATCAGCAATGGAGGTGTCAAATGGGTCAAAATCGTCTGGCAAATTGTCAGCAGGGTTGACTATTATTACCCCTACTTGAGGCTGGAGAGCTGGCTTGTCGTCTAGGGGTGTGGTTGTCAATAGGCAGGCAGGGGAAGGTGGTCGAAGTGGTTTAATTGGCAGATTAAGAACTTTGCTTGGTGGGTTTTCACGTTCAGTAGTATTCAGACCCTTTGAGCTATCTAAGGCTGGCAATAATTCATCCTCAGCAGCCTTATCAGCAGGGGTAAATTGATCAGCGATTGAGGTATCAAAGGGGTCAAGTTCAGGTTCTGCTTTACCAGTGACTGGTGGTGGGCGAGGTGGGACAGATTTCTTTGCTTCCTCTGACTTCTGTTGTTGGCCAATAAGTTGAATCTGATCTGGCTGACTAAGTAATTCAGCTTCAAGAGACTGGATCTCAACCTTAGCCGCTATGGATGTATCAAATGGATCAAAATCGTCTTCCTTAGTGTCTTGGGAGGGTGCAAGGACAGGTACAGAGGTGAGATCGTCTTCAGCACTAGTTAAGAGACAAGGTGCCTCCTTTTTCTCTTCTTCAGCTCTTGGATCAAAGTCAAAATCTGATTCACTCCTCTTTAAATCTTGATTAGTTTCAGATGCTGCAGCACTGAGAAGTTCTGTTTCAAGAACCTTAAGCTCTGTCTGGCCAAAGCTCTCAGCAATAGAAGTATCGAAGGGATCAAAGCTTTCGGATTTCTTTATGTCAGTATGTTGTTGTGGTTGTAAGGTTGCAGGTAGCTCAGTGTCTGCTTCAGGAAGTGAGAATGGATCTACTGGAATATGCTTATCAGCAACTGAGGTATCAAATGGGTCAACCTCCTCTGGATTTTCCTCAACCTTTGGTGGAAAAGGTCTCGGTGGTCCTGGTCTGGCTGGCTTAACTTTCTGTGAGTCTTCACCTAAAACCTCTTTCGCAAACTCAGTCTCTAAGGGATCTGTAATGTCCTCAGGACCAAGAACATGAGCAGCTACTGAAGTGTCAAATGGGTCGTCCTCAAGATCCTCGAGTTCTTTTTCTTTAGATTTGGCAACAGATTCTGCAGCAAGGAAAGCAAACTCAGCATCAAACTCGTCTTCAATAGGGTTAGGGTCAGCAGGCACTAAAGTTTCGTTTATAACTTCAGATTTGTCGATAATATCAAATTCGTCAACAATATCCTTTAGATCAAGATCTTTCCCGTTATCTGGTTTTGAATCCTTTGAGTCTTGATCTTCACCAGAAGATTCCAAAAATTCACTCAAGTCAATTTCTTTGTTGGCACCTTCACATCCATTGTTAAGGATCACACTAGAGTCATCCTTGTCACCTTCGGGAGGAGCTGGTGAGACGAGACGAGGAGTAGTAGGGAGAACAGCAGCTTCTTCCTCCCCAACACACAGAAGTTCATCAAGAAGGTTAGCTTCCTCTGATGGTTGGGTCTCCTCAACTGTAAAGTCCTCTGCGTTTTCACAGGTCTGTGCACCCTCTGTGGTCTCTTCTGTTCCTTCAAGTAAGTTGATCTCCTTTGGCACTACTCGGCGACGTTTGGAACTGGCTAATGGAGTTGCTGTTGGCTTTTCCTGGACATGGCCAGTTAGAACCTCAACAGCACAGCCAAGACTAACCAGCTGTTTCTTCTTTTTCTTGCCTGTCTTTACTTCTGGTTTCTTTTCCTCTTCAATGTGCAGAACCTTGTCAACAACAGAGGTGTCAAAAGGATCTGGTTCGTTTGGATCTGTTTCTGTGGGACTGTCTGGGATGTAGTGGAGCTTCACCTGTCCACTCTCGACGTTATCAACATAAGTTGTATCAAAGACTTCTGTGAAATCATCAAAGTCAACCTCGGGAAGATCTTCAATTAGATGTAGTGGGGCAGGTTCTGGTTCTGGTTCTTTTTCTGGTTCTGGCTGCTTTTCTTCCTCTTCCTCTACGTTATCTTCATCATCAATTCCTCCCTTTTCAAGATCCACCCATTTCCTGGTTGGCTGGGCAGCTGCAATAACAGGCGCAGGAGAAGGAGTGGCAACTGCAGTAGGGACAGCAGCTTTAGGGATGGGTTCGGGTGTTCTCTCCTTCTGGACAAAACTGTCCTCTTTAATATGGACAAGATTGTCTGTGGTCTTCTTGAGAACGTTGTCAGTTGCGGCGAAGAAGTTCCTCCAGTCTTTATTCTTAGAGGCCTCCTTGGGTTCTACAGCCTCGTCTTCAGGAGCTGTAGCAGCAACCGAGTGTTCCTGGACTTGTGGGGCCTCACTCTGACCCTGGTCCTGCTCCTGCTCCGACTCTGGGTGCTCCTCCTGCTGCTCTGCAAGACGGCGAGCTTGCTCCTCTTTCTCTCTCTTGTATTGTTCTAGTTCCTCTGGAGTAAATAGTTCATCATCTTTGCCCTTCTTTCCTTTGATCTTCTTTTTGATTCCTTTTTTTATTTTGAGCATCGTATTTCGTCGATGGAGAGACCCTGTAAAGGAGAGAAAAGCAGTATTAGAATCTAAACATTGCCAGAAAATCAAGCCAATTATAAATGTTCAATGTAATGGAGCAAATATACACTCACTACCATTCTTACATCCCAAGACCAGCCAGCCAGTCCCCCTCCCCTAAGACCCCAAGAGCTGATGTGTATTCTAATTTATCAAGTCCCATTCTTCCTTGACCTCATTTGTTTCTTTTTCACCTGACCTTGACCTTCCTTTCTGGACTTCCCGTCTCGTCTCTCTCTTAGAAGTTTTCTTTTGCTCTTCACAATAGTAACTCTTTTTTTTTTTCTTTCTTTAATGAGGTATCTGTTTGTTGTGTGATTATTCCTTCTTTCCCCTCCTCCAAAAACATTCCTTGATTCTCCTTCCCACCTTACTTCACTCCCTCCTCCCTTCTCATCTCGTTCCCTCCTATCCTTCCTCCCTTTCCCATCTCGCCCCTTCCCTCTTTTCCTTCCTCCCTCCCCATCTTGCCCCTTGCCTTATTTTTCTTCCTCCCTTTCCCATCCACCTTACTCCTTTCCCTCTCCTCCCTCCCTCCCATCTCTCTCACTCACTCCCCATCTCCCTCACTCCCTCTCCATCTCCCTCACTCCCTCCCCATCTACCACACTCACTCCCCATCTACCTCACTCCTTTCCCTCCCTCTCCTCCTTCCTTCCCTCTCCTCCTTCCTTCCCTCTCCTCCTTCCTTCCCTCTCCTCCTTCCTTCCCTCTCCTCCTTCCTTCCCTCTCCTCCCTCCTTCCTTCCCTCTCCTCCCTCCTTCCTTCCCTCTCCTCCCTCCTTCCTTCCCTCTCCTCCCTCCTTCCTTCTCTCTCCTCCTTCCTTCCCTCTCCTCCCTCCTTCCTTCCCTCTCCTCCTTCCTTCCCTCTCCTCCTTCCTTCCCTCTCCTCCTTCCTTCCCTCTCCTCCTTCCTTCCCTCTCCTCCCTCCTTCCTTCCCTCTCCTCCTTCCTTCCCTCTCCTCCCTCCTTCCTCTCCCTCTCCTCCTTCCCCATCTGCTCTCCATTAGGGTGTCAGAGACTGGAACGAGGACTGACATCGTATGAGACAAGAAAACAACCTCATTGATTATTGGCTGTTAGGGCCGTGTCTGAGAGTTGCTGTTTCTCCTTCCTACCTCCCTGTGTCCTGCCTGCCTTCCTTCCTTCTCTCCTTTACTGTCTCCTTTGCCTTAGTTCCATTCATCTTTATTGTATCTTTCTTTTCATTTCTTACTGTCTCCCTTCCCTTTCTTTCTTTACTGTGTCCTGCCTTCTTTCTCTCCTTTACTCTCTCTCTCTCTTTTGCCTTAGTTCTATCTCTTCTGTATCTTTAATTTTTTACGGTCTCTCTTCCCTTCTTATTTCCATTCTTTCATTCATCCTCCTGCCGAAAATTACATTCTCTATTTTTCCCTCCCGATACCTTTAGTTCTCTCTATGTCTACCCCGCCTTTCCACCACTCCTTCTTTCCTTTTTTACCTCTTCTCAACCACCTCGATGACTTCACTATTTTTCTACTGTATTTCCAGTCCACTCTTACACCTTTCATTCCCTCCTCTAATCTCACCCTCCATCACTCCACACTCATCTCCCACCTTGCTTTCCCTCCTCATCCCCACCTCCCATCCCTTCCCTCTTCGCTCCAGCCCCCCTCCGCCTCTCCTCTTTTGCCCAGGGGGTCCTTTCGCCAAGAATTTTAAGCAGCAGAAATATTCGCATGGCAGAGAGGAAGGCCAGGCTTTACTTGGCAACTCTGGTCCAGGTATTTTTCCCGTCTTTCTTTTCATGAGTTTGTGGGAGAATGCTTTTATATGCCGGGATGAAGAGAGAGGATGTGTAGCGAGGTGTGTGTGTGTGTGTGTGTGTGTAAAGGAGGGGACGTACGTGTGTGTGTGTGTGTAAAGGAGGGGACGTGTGAGTGTGTGTATGTGTGTGTGTGTGTGTGTGTGTGTGTGTGTGTGTAAAGGAGGGGACGTATGTGTTTGTGTGTGTGTATAGGAGGGGACGTGTGTGTGTGTGTGTGTGTGTAAAGGTAGGGACGTGTGTGTGTGTGTGTGTGTGTGTGTGTGTGTTTAATCTGACAAAGCCGAATCTTTATCAAGGACTTCAAAACACAACAAACAAACAAACAAACAAACAACATTACACGAACATATATTAATAAACTTTCCATTAGTAGGAGACACGGAAATCCAGAGAGAGAGAGAGAGAGAGAGAGAGAGAGAGAGAGAGAGAGAGAGAGAGAGAGAGAGAGAGAGAGAGAGAGAGAGAGAGCCTACAAACGAGGCTTCACACAATGACCTCGGAAAAGATGAAAGAAAATTAGAGGAAGAATAAGAGAAAAGAGAGACTGATCAAAGGGAAGAGAAACAGAAAAATAAATTAAAGCAACATATAATTATTCTGTAAAATGAAAATGTGAAAAATGGCAAATGATGCAAGAATATATTTACATTTGAGGGAAAAGAAACTAATCTGAATACATTTTAATTTAGATAATACTGGAACCACGAAATTATAATTATTAATAGACAAAAAACAAAACGAGGAAAAGGAGAGGAAAATGGTAAAGGAAAGAAGAGGAAAGGAAGGGGAAAAATATGATGATGATGAAGAGGGAGGAGGAGGAGGAGGAGGAGTAGGAAAGAGAGAAGAAAAGAAAGAGAGGAGGGAGAAAAGGGACGAGAAGGAGGAGGAGGAAGAATCAGACAAGGAGGAAAAGGAGGAGGGAGAGAATGAAAAAGAAAGAAGAGAATTGAACAGACGAAGAGAAAAATTAGCATCGAATATCTAAACAATGTCCACAGTGAGGGTCGCGTCAATACTTGAAGGGCTTCGACGCGAGGAAGTCTATCTGGCGGTGTTTTTAAGTTCTCCTGCTGGTGGTGTTACTGGTGGTGTTGGTGGTGGTGGTGGTGGTGTTGGTGTTGGTGGGTAGTGGTGTGGTGTTGGTAGGGGAATGATGGGTGGTGTGGTGGTTTTGTTGGTGTTGGTAGTAGTGGTGGTGGTGGTAGTGGTGGTGTTAGTGTTGGTGGTGGTGGTGTTGGTGGTGGTGGTGCTGGTGGTGGTGGTATTGGTAGAGGACTGGCGATGGTAGTGGTGGTAGGCAGTGGTAGGGAAATGGTTGTGGTGGTGGTGGTGGTGGAGTTGGGTAGGGGGAATGGTGGTGGTAGTGGGTGTTGTTAGTGGTAGAATGGTGGGGGTGGTGGGGTGGTGGTGGGGGAATGGACTCGTCTCACCTTGGCAATTTATAGACACGTTAAGTTTCAGCTGATCTCCATTACCTTAAAAGTAACTTAAACTCCAGTCTGCCATTATCACCTCAACAACCAACATTCAATTCCACCACAACTACCCGACAACTACAAACGCCTAGATAGACACTTCAACCACACAACCATATTACTACCACCAAAACAACCACCACCCACTTAACATACCTTATACACTATCATATCACTCATTAAAAACCTTCCCCAACACCACCACCTCTCTCAAGGAAAGAAAATGATTACAAGAGGGAAAGTTAATGAAGCCTTCACCACTCCCATCAACACTGCCACTATCACCACTTTCATCCTCTCGTCTTCCCTCCCTTCGTTCCCATCTGTTCTCTCCCTCCCTGTTCTCTGTTACCAAGGCAGACAGTGAGTGGATCAGTGGGTTAGGCAGGCAGGCAGGGCAGGCAGGCAGGCAGGAAGGAAGGCAGACGAACAGGGCAGGAGATATTTACACTCTTAAAGGGGATGTGGAGTTGGTTAAAGGGAAGGTGGATTTAAAGGGATACTGAGGTTAGTTTAAAGGGAAGATATGGTGAGAAGGAATATGAAATAAGTTCAAATTGAAAATGTGTGTTAGTTTAATGGAATGAAGGTTTGTTAATTAAATGGAAATTGGATTAGCATAAAATTTATCCACTGTCCTTAAACCGGAGGTCATTATTAATTATCAGAGTGAGTGAATTTTTTTGTGGTGTACTGATTCCTCCAAACTACTCCACAAAACGGATCCCTTAATCGTATAGTGAGTTGCTACCGGGTAGTTCTGTTCCCTGGTATAGTTTGGAGGATTCATGGTTCTCCAATTTGACCACAACCTAAACCTATTTTGTCCCTCAAGTAATCCATTTGACCCTTCATTAACCAACTCCACCTCTCTTTTAACCTCACCCACTGTTTCTTGAAGGACCCTGTGATCGTGTAGAGGCTTCTGATTCCTCCTGACTATGCCATGAAACAAGCTCCTTCAGTATTGGTTGTGTTTCGTGGCAATATATGAAGGACTCGCTAACCTTAAGGGAGAGGGGGGAGGGGGATGGGGGTCTAGAGGTGGTGGGTCCTTGCAATTTATTTCTTCTGTCTGGTTTCGTTCTAGGGTGCTCGGGATTGATGTTATTTTTTTCTTTATTTCTTTTT
>JAWQEG010006375.1:0-2500 GCA_033782935.1 Petrolisthes cinctipes
TGTTGCTGAAGAACCTTTTAAGTTTGAAATGGAACTGGATGATCTTCCAAAGGAGAAACTGAAGGAGTTAATCTTTGAAGAGACCGTTCTCTTCAGGACCAGAATTGCTGCTGAGACGCCCATGCAACAGAACTGAATTGGTTAAGTCATAGTGTTAGAGGAGATAGAAATAGATTTTTTCCCTCTTTCTTCCAACTCCAGTTTGGATGCTTTGAAAGTCATTATGACACGGTGAATTCCCAGTGATGAAGCCTGAGTTTAGGAAGGTGGTAGTGAGTGTGTGACGGTGGGACTCTTTGAGGTCTGACGGGATGTTTGTTACCGAGGACGTGCGTGTGGTGTTATGGTGGTCGTCATCGGGTGTGGTGGGCAGGCAGGCGGGCGGGTGCGTTCTCGGGTGTGGTTGGTCGGGTGTGGTGTGATTATTGGACAAGTGCCTACCCCCTCCCACGTCCCTTGTTTGGGGTCATTTTAGGCAATACACAGAAGTCAGCCTGGCGTTGTTGTCATCTGGGAAACTACATCATGGTGTTGGAATTATTGCTTGTATTAAGAGAGGATTGCTGTGGGCACAACCAGCACAGATAATTTAAAAAGTTTATTTAAATAATAATAATAATAATAATAATAATAATAATAATGTGTTTTAGATAACGGTCAATGTCCGAGTCTAGTTGCTGGTGACAGTTTAAATGTTGTTGTGTTTTCTAGCTTCCATGTTCTTCTTTAAGTGGTCATTTGTAAATTTCTTGTTTTTAGAAAGTTGGTGTGTATGTTGAAGGAGGAAAAATGTATGTTATTGTGAGTGTTAGCCTTGAGAATGATGTTGTTGATGTGTTGGCAGAGTTGTGGTTCAGTGCTGGGTGTTTGCTCCTCTTGTCCAACTCTATAATATACTAGACAAATGTTTTATTTTGTCAGGAATTACATGTTGTATTGACTGTTGTAATCAGTGACTTGTATTATCTGTTACAGTGTTGGTGAGGATGAGCAATTACAAGGCACTTATGAATCATTGAATTCTTAAAGATTACCTCTACATATTGAGAGATGCTTTGAAAAAACTTCATGCCATATTTAAAATTTCTCATCCTGTTCATTTATCATTTGTTAATTCTTTAAGGATGTAATATATACGGAGAAAGAGGGCGGGAAAATTTGTAGATGAGTTTGTTAATGAGTGAGAACAATGAAAACCAACCAGCTGGAGCCGAGGAGTAAATAAAAAAGACCACATGGTATTAATAATATATGTGGTGTTTTAATGTGTTGAGACCAAGTAAGTAAGTAAAAGGTATTGTTGTGACCCCCTGCCAGCTGTGTCACTGGCTCGCTCAGCTGCTCAAAGAATGCCCCAAGTAGGAAGTGCTTTTGGAGATGTATTATTTGCTTGTTAACTGAAGCACCATCTGTCGAAGATTTCCAATTGCTACAAAGTCTAGAACAATTTATGCATACAAAAAATTTATATTAAAGAGTCTGTCATTGAATGCAACCGAAATGCAGACGACGTGTTGAGCGATTGGACGTCTCCGAAAGTTGTCCCATTAATTGCCGGTGTGTTGTCTCTTGGATGCATTAAGTATTCTATAGTTACAGTAGGTCAAAGATACTTGTTCAATAATACTTGCCATTTGTAAGTTAAATCAAATTGCGGTAATTCTCGAAATATGTGAATTATATTTTTTACATAAAACTAAGCATTTTGCATTCCAAATAATCAGTCACACCTCTTTAATTTTGTGTAAACATATTAAGACAAATGCCAATTAATTATTACCACTTGTAATTAGTTCCACATTAATTACTGATTACAATATCTTACTTCATTACCCCAGGGAGTTAGATATAATCCAACAACTGCATATAGTCAGTGTTAATTAAGAGTACAGTGCTAGCTGCCAAGTTTTCCTCATTATAGACAATATTCATTTATTTTCTATATATACATATATATATATATATATAAATATATAAACAGTATGAATGTGCTCAACAGTATACAGTACCAGTAGTGAATGTTCTTTTTTATGGCCAAGTTGTAGACAAGTGTGAACGTCTCTGTATGTCAACCAAACTGAAGGATTATCTTCTCAAGATTATTATATCACTCATCAATAATATGCAAATTGTAGCCAAAACAAAACAAAACAAAACCCAAGAGTTTGATGATAATATAGTATAGAATTGTATTGTGTATATTGTTTATCTTGTGAAGGCAGATCTTCAGTCATTATCTTGGTGTTGCTTCAGGTTGAGATCATTGTCTCTTGTAAAGAAACAAAATAGTTTATTTTTCCTACATTATTTTGCTTTTTTTTTATTATGATTTTTTTTTTTATTAAGATGAGTCTGATTATGCCAGGAAACTTTATACTTATGTAGGTTTCTATATTGCTTGTATGTTTACATTGTGTTGTTGGTGATTGTTTAATAATCATCACTTACAGAGTTATTCTTTGTACTTGAATATTTTTAAAAAACCTTGGAAAATTTTTCG